>JAMKCH010087792.1:0-11566 GCA_023653785.1 Ophioderma brevispina | reverse complement strand
AAGAAAATCTTGGCAATTTGGCCTACAATGATCATGCATATTTGCATATTATCCTGCCCTCTATTGACCAAGCTCCATATAGATCTGTGTAAAACCAGATTTTTCCTGCAATCAAGTTGTGAAAAATTGATAGGCAAAATCACAACACATCCTATCCAAGTACATGGAAGCTATAATCGCCGTTGTAATTTCTAAAACAAATGGCACGCGCGCATCTGTTGAATTGTGTATTGGATTCCCTTGGTCAAGCGTTTGTCATACACTTCCGGGTTTACGCGCGCGTAGCCAGAATTTTGTTTCAGAATTACTGACGAAGAGTATAGCCACTTACCACAGTGTGTACCGCACAGGTTTGTAATGTTGAAATATGTTGTAATGGTTGACTCTGAATGCCCTGTGATTCCTGAAAGCCCTCATGATATCCTTGCACCTAAAAAGAGAAAACACAGTCCAATGATGTGCTACAGCTCTTTAGGTTATTGTTTTAACTCAAAGCTTTGCATTTTGATCGGAGACATTCCAAGTGGCAAAAATGCATAGCTTCTATTTTAAGGTGGGTGACCTGATTATGGTCCAATTTTTTGTATTTTCTCCCTTGCATGGAAGAATATTACCAAATACATCTTTTTTATATTATAAAATGGGAGGGCCTTATATGCATGATTCTAGCAGAATCTATGATGAAGCGAAACTCTCGAACCCGGAACCTCGCGCTTTCTAGGCGTGAGAAATACCACTGGGCCACAGAGGACTGTCCTCTGTGGCCCAGTGGTATTTCTCACGCCTAGAAAGCGCGAGGTTCCGGGTTCGAGACCGTGTATTTTTCGTCTTTATTTAGTTCCGTGCTCACCAAATACATCTGATTACAAATTTTGAGTTAAATTGGTCCAGCTCTTTGGATACTTGTGTGTATCAAATGGCACCAACACCAGGCTCCTTAAGAAAGTACAAATATCCTGGCATGAACACAAGACCAAGGCACAAATATATGGAGATATCCCTCCAATTTTATCCTCTGTTGCCCAGCACTGAGCACGATTTGCTGGTCAATGTCATCATGCGAATAATCAAGTAGTCTTGTATGTCATGTGTTGGAGGTTACCATGCCCAAACAGGGGTTGTCACCACTTTAAATACATTATGTGATTGCTCAAGACATCCAGCAGGATCCAATCTGACATCCCCAACTTAATGACAGACAGGGTCATTTGGCGCTACATGGTGAACAGCATCTTGGCTGTGGCCGATAGATAGAAAATTGGCACATACCCCCACCGTTTCTGTGAATAGCAGCATTTTAAGGTTTTTTCACACAATGACCTCAAACAACCCCTACATGACCTTCGGTCTCAAATCAATTCCCACCTCCATTGCTCCCTTCTACTGATCATCCTCACCAGCTTACATTATACAAATACTACACGGTTCGAGGGAAATAGGGCACACTATTTTCCCGCGGTACTGGCTATAGGCCCATAGCCAGTGTGCCCTATTTCCCAATATATAACCATGTGGTATATATTTTAATAAACCTCACTTTGATTCTGGGGACAAGGTTGTTGGGAAACAGCCCAATCTATTTCCCTAGGGAAATAGCACGTGCAATAGGAAACAGCCATTGAAATAGCATGATTTTGTTCATGGATATTCATGAGGTGTAATAACAAAATTTATTGAATACCTAATGAGCAAAAGTGTTTACGAAGTGTGGACAGATAGATACAACAACATTGCCTAGGTTTTTGCAGCTTTGCTGTATGAGTCAAAAAATTATTAACAATTCTCAGAAATATTGGGTCTTCAGAGTGTTTTGCAATATCTCAATTATGAACTTGGATATTGGGTACAAAACAATATGGCATGAAAAGAATTTTTGCATGCACAGCTACTTTAAATAAATCAGAAAACATTGAAATAGTAGTTTAAATGTTGACAGTGCAATCTAATAATAATAATAATTTGTATTTTTAACACGCGACATATCCACGTAACCGTGATCAAGGCGCTGTGCAGCTGCCATGAAAGGCACTCAGCACATCTTAATTTGCCCGTTTCAGATATTCCTTGACATTGGGCTTCCAATAAAGATTTTTGCAGAAGGGATTCAACTATTCATTTATGTAAGGCCTAGGCTAACAAAAATAAAATTTTGTTTCTGGTAACATGCTCTGAAAACATTTTATTTTTGCAAAATATTTTATGTCTGGAGTCTATGGAGTCTTGTCAGAATTCGACAAGGAAGACATATTTTTTTCCCCAAAGGACACAAATTGTTTTATTTTGACACTAAAAATTAGGGACGGAAGTGTTACCGGAAACCAGATTTTATTTTACTTGGCCTAATTAACTCTTCATAGAAGTGAAAGATCGTAAAATGAGTGACAATTTTCTAAGATCTATTATTTTTGGAACATGAACAATCAGACTCTAAAATGGGTATGAAAATACACTGTATTTGCCTGAATTTGCTTTGTTTTACAGATTTTACCTCCTAACACATTTGCAAACTTAAACAATAGTTGTTAGAGGTCTAGATTTCACTTATGTCATGTTAAGTACCAGAGGATGTAATGAGTTCATATCCCATAATGCACCGGTTTTGGGAAATTTCACCCCAATAAGATCATGTGATAGCAAAACAAATCCTATTCTGAACACATAAAAACCTGACTTTTATGCTCATTCAAGCCCACACAGCATTAGTATCCCCTTAAACTTCTTGAACACTTTTTATCCCTAAGTACTGACATGTGTTTTATATAGTATAATATAGTCACATTGCAATGCATTATGGGATTGGTTTAAACACCTTCTAGGTATGTACATACCCTCCGTGTGTTGATACAGCCAGGAGTGCATGTCTGTTGTCCACAAGACGTACATCCACAGAGCCATATACACTAAACTCATCAGCAAGCTGTAGTTTAATAATACCAATATATTGCAGTATGAAAAAAATCTTAAGATGAGAGTTAAAGGCTCACTCATAAATTTTCCAACAAACATAATTTTTTGCACATACATAATGCTTATCTATATACTAATCACATATGAACAAGGCGGTTCTTGAACCACAAAGGTCCCCCGCTTGTCGCGGTAGTTAAAAGGAGGAAAAGTAACATAACTTAAAGATCACAGGGAGGATTGTGATGGAAACCAGAGAGGCTCCTACCATAACAGTTTCAATACCTTGGATGACCCCAGGTGACCTTGAAAAATTCTGGTATCAATGTTGACTACACCCACCAAGTTTCATGACCATACAACCATTTGTAGTTGTTTGACCTTGGATAGCCCCACATGACCTTGAAATGACCTTCAAAATTTTCATCACTGAATGTTGACCACACCCACCAAGTTTCATGACCATGCAACCATTTGCAGTGAATTGACCTCAGATGACCCAGAAATGACCTTGAAAAAAATTGGCATAAAATGTTGACTGCACCCACCAGATTTCATGACCATACAACCATGCATAGTGATTTGACCTTGTATGACCCCGCATGACCTTGAAATGACCTTCAAAATTTTTGGCACTGAATATTGACCACACCCTCCAAGTTTCATCATCCCACCACATGTTTAGGGATTTGACCTTGAATAACCCCACATTACCTTGAAATGACCTTCAAAATTTTCGGCTTCAAATGTTAAGCACACCTATCAAGTTTCATCATCCTACCTACAAAGTTTAAAGCAATTTTTGACCACATTTGACCTTTGACCCATGGCACATGACCCATCTCCGAACTCATCTGCCGCCTACTTAAGCGACATATATGGTGCAAAGGTGGACACCCATACTTGCTTAGATCAAAAGATATCGTGTTGACAAGGTTTATAACAATTTAACCCTATTTTTTACCATGATATTTTTGACGTCATTTGACCTTTGACCCATGACATGTGACCCACTTCGGATCCCACCAAGCGCGTACTCAAGATACATCTATGTTGCGAAGATGGACACCCACACTTGCTTAGTTCCAAAGATATTGTGTGGGACACACACACACACACACACACGGACGGGGAGCATTTCTATAGTCCCCCTTCGCCAACAAAAGTTGGCGGGGGACCAAAAATCACATCTTTGTTATAAAAATCCCGGATCCGGAATTGATGTTATACAGAGTATCCTATGGCACTGTTATATGTTCACCAAGCACTGCATCTGCTGTGGTAGTGTTGCACCCACTCAATTCTATTCTATATTATCAATTCGCAGTGTCAATATAGTCTTGCCTATTTGGCGGTGAACGAAGTATAGACCTCTTCAAAAGAACATCAGGAACGTTCAAACGTTCAGGGCAAAATACAATGTACCCGAGCACCTTCACATGCTTGCGTACATTCACAAGCGTTTGCCAGTGATGCGCATTGCACAATTGCGATATACGCATAAGTGTTGTGCCCAACAACTGATTGTGATGACCTGTTAGGATGCTTATCGGGGGTCATGATCTTTGGTAAACTGTTTTGAAAAGGTCTATAGGAATTAGTTATGGTTTAGCACAGTGGAGTAAGCAGTTCCCCAAATTACCGTTTGGAAATCCCCAATGCCCAACTCTATGATTTCCCTGAATAATGACCACACATGACAACAGCCAAAATGAGTAAGGTAACTGATTGACAGGTGCGTAGAATTCGGCTCCCGCTCCGCTGCCTGTGCTTGTTTATATTATGCCCATGGTAGCTTATGGTACAAAAACACTCTCTCTCTTCTGAAGTCTAGTTAGTTAAACCAAAGTTTTAAATCCGGTTTTGTCCCCGCTAACGGGGGTGGCCGGATACACCTCACACTCAGCAATACTGCGGTGTGAGGATTTGTTGGAGCAAAAAATAATTGACCGGATGCCCTTCCTGACGTCAATCCACAGTTTTCGGCAGTGGGTCTAGCCTTTGGGCAACCACGCCCATCATGCATACAAGGCAGCATGTGCTGGATGGTCGCCATTAGCTCTTCAGAGCTGACGCCCTTGTAGGTAGATCTTCTTTTTCATTCTACCAGGGTAACCAGCTACCCTCATCATCATATTTCCTTAGAGAATAGATGGGGGTGACGGTTTAGCCGCCGACAACTCGGCCCTGGGACAGGTAGTACTGGTTACCAGGATACCAGTAGCAGGCTCTCAAAAGGAAACCTGACCTGAAGTAATTTACACAATAATAGCCATACCCCCTCACCATCTTGGAACTGCATATAATCAAATAAAAAGACTTCAAACTTATGATTTATGTAAAAGTAGGAGCAGATTATGGCTAGATTTCTCACAAAAGAAGGTTAAGTTAAATTTTGAGTAAAAAATGCCATAGACAGGCAGTTTTCTTCTCCACAAAATGGACGTGGCTTAGCGTAGTTATTATCTGGGAAAATATAGAATCGCTGATGTAAAAACACTGAATGCATAAAAAAAGAATTTGTTCGCCATTGGTGTTGTGTGGCATTAGACCTCACATCTCGGTAAAAAATATACGGTACTTGCGGTGGGCTGAGGTACGTTCCACACATGCAGGGGCGGATCCAGGATTTCTCAATAGAGGGGGTGCCAAATTTTAGACCCATATTTTTTTTAGTCGGTTTGAAATTCTAAAATGGGGACATATTGCGTCCGCCTGGGAGCCAACACAGAGTCATTTATTCTACATCTACGCGGCGCCCGATGCCCTGTATTGTGTGTAAAAAGGTATTTTTATAGATCTACAGTGCATCGGGTGCCCTGTGCAGCACCAGGTACCCTGTGCTCTGCAAATAAAATAGGGGCGCCCCCCCCCCAAATCTACCCGACATAGAGGAGGAGCAGAATATCATAGGGGCCTTATTTAAGGAGTTCGTTTACCTCCCACTACAGAAAAGGTTTGACACATTTGGTAGTTAGTATGGACCCTCTACATCAATGCTAGGTAGGTAGTACTCTCAAATTGTGGTATCACTTTTTCAATAGGGGGGAAATTTAAGTTTACACAGGGGTCAAATTTTTAAAATGCCCCAATCCTGTTGAAATGTATGCCATATTGTCCATCTAATCATAAAGATTCCAAAAATGTATAGTTTGTACCACCTACGACCATTGGTTTTGGAGTTATAGGGTAAAAATGACAAAAATGGTAAAAAAGGTCAATCTCAATTTGTACAGGGGTCAACAGTAAAAATTACTCTGATTATATTTTAAATACTTGCAAATTATTGCCTGTGGTAAGAGGACTCCTAAAAAGTATTGTTTTGATTATGTTATATGTTTACTTACGGAGATAAGGGTCAAAGAAGGTCAACACCAATTGGATTATGTTGCCCTATGACCTATTTTGTCCCATAACATGGTAACCATGCATTGCAGATGGTACAAACTATTCCTTATTTTGACACATTAAGCTAGATGAAAACTTCTTTCAATTTTACCAAAATTGGAGCAACTTCTGATTTTGACCCCTGTACAAATAGAAATTGACCTTTTTACCATTTTAGCCATTTTTACCCTATAACTCCCAAACCAATGGTCATAAAAGGTACAAACTATACATTTTTGGAATCCTTATGATTAGAAGGACAATATGGCATACATTTCAACATAATTGGAGCATTTTGAGAGTACTACCTACCTAGCATTGATGTAGAAGGTCCATACTAACTACCAAAGGTGACAAACCTTTTCTGTAGTGAGGGGTAAACGATGCTGTTTGACCTGGGTCCCAGCTCCTCCTCTAACATGGGTACATGCTTACCTTTGATGCATTAAGTGTAGACGTCATTCCTACTGCAGACACATACAGCAATTTGGGTCTTCGAGATGGAGGATCACTTCCAGCTAGATTCTGAAGGATAGGAACAAGAAACATACATTTTCAACTTGACCTCACATGATCTTTGACCTTGGTATGTGACCTTTGACCTCCTCATCAAATGCAGGATCCCACGTTGCACCTAAGACTCAAGTTTTGGTATAAAATTGGATTGATTGAGCCCATATTTATTGGTTGAGCTATGAGTTGCAAACATTATTTTTAAAACTAATAGCGAGACCAATAAATATTGGGTGAAAATTCTCCAATTTTATCATTATTATGTTTTGGATCCAATATTTTCCCACACTTGGATCCATACAAACATAATAATGGTTTAAATCCATTGAAGTATGCAGATATTACAGGCAAATGTTAACCCTTTCTCACAATAACATCAACAACAGACTACAACAACAGACATCAAAAGACAACAGTGGACAAAGTGATCCCTTTGTGTCTTCCTGTCTTAAGGCAGGCGACACAAAAATGGTAGTATTTAAAGATATGAATCTCCATTAAATATAATGTGTTGTTGTAGGTGTCCATACGGACAGTAATGACTAAAATATCTGATTTTGTCATGGGTGCTTTCAGTTTTATCACTCGTGGGGTATGTTAGAATTCTTATACTTGTTACAGACATGCAGAAATCTGATTTTATTTTTTTTATTTTCTGATTTAGCAAATCACTGATAGTACCTTTAAAACATAGTTACTTACAATATATGGCACATTGCCCCTAATGAGATTCAGCCTATTCATCAATGGTTTCACAGCAGCTAGTATTGACTGGAAAGGTAATGGAGCACTAATGGCAGCACTGAAGGGAAAAAATATAAAACAACTTAGTCAACATAATAAATAATTGACATTGTGCCTCACACATTCCACTCAGGATTGAAATCAGATATAGGGGCAATCTACACGGAGTGCAGATCCAGATCTGATGCGCATCACCGAGATCCAGATCACAGATCCAGATCATGGGAGACCGTTTAAGAACTCTACACGGTGCAGTGAGTGCGAAAGTACAGCACCCTTTCAAAGCGTAAAGTATACAAATGCTACGCGTAACCTTGGTGATCGAGGAATACTTTACGCGTAACCTAAAAGTACACGCTTAAAGTGCAGCGACACTAACCAAGCATGTACACACCATGTACGCGTTGCAGATGTGGATCAAGTTTGCCATTGCCCGTGTAGATTGCCCCATTGTCGACTACACTTGAAGGCACATTGTGAGAGACACACAGACATAGAGTACACAGCAAGCAGCCATGAAGTCTCTCTTAGCTCATGGGTAACTAAAATGGTTTTAAAATGTTTTTTGTAAGAGATGTGAGTATGAAAAAATAGTATTTTTAAAATATTTTTTTTTTCGTCAAAAAAAGTCCACATTGCCATTTTTCCTCTATAGCAAAAGATCTTTATTTTGGGGAAATGGTCAACTTTCAATAAAATCTAGCTGCTCCTTCCAGAAAAAAAAGAATCCTGGTTATGGGCCTGACTAGATTAAATTCTTAAGTCTTGCATTAGGAATTGCTGAAGAATGGTATTTATTATACCAAATAATGTATCTCATTAAGAATTGCCTACAAATGGCATTTATTATACCAGATAATGTATCTTTTCCTGTTTTACATTCATATGCATCGTAATCGTAAAGCATATAGTAACTGCAACTGTGTTTGTTGAAAAATCTATTCAAAAACTTCAATTCTTTAAGGCAGTGCATTATTTTATCATTTCAAGTGCAGCAGTGTCATGTGTTAAGAACTTTTTGAAGCAAGCCTCTGAAGCACACTGCATCCGGTCTAAAGCTAGAGATAAAGCAGCTAAAAGCAGCTCTTGTACACACATGCATATGAGCTTGAAGAATATTTCAAGACCAAAACCAATGATCTTAATTGAACAAGCTCATATTGAGGAGGCAGAGAGAGGCATGGCACATCTTGAGGGAACTTACCAGTAAAAAATTAGCACCCATAATCAAGACCAAAACTCCTTAAGAACATTTTGAAACCTGGTATAATTACTTGAAAGGCCTTCTTGGAAGTACTGACCAAAAGCCTGTAAATATCTGGGGGTCCTATCTACTTGACAGCAAAGGACAAAAGTAACTCCCCTTTCCCCCGACATGATTTGTCACAATGTATGTTGAACTAGAAAAGCAATGTCCATACCTGATATCTTTAGCGGCTTGATAATGTGCTATCCTCAGAAATACTATATAACAGAAGCAAAGAAACTTAATTTAATCAAGCAGCACAGATCACAATGGAAGACAATGCCTGGTAATAATCTAAATAGTATATTCCATTTCCCTAACTCTGTACAGTGATGTTAGCGTAAGATTTGATGGCAAACCAGTAAACTGCGAGTGCTGGCTTAAAGGTGCAACAAGAGATTTCACATATCAGGCGTTCCTTAAAAAATCAAAAGTACTGATTTTTGCCCTGCTGTAAAGCTTTCCAACAAAAATAACCCCATTTGAAAAGGATAAGCTGAGAAATGTTTCTTTGGTACACAAATTTTGAAATTCTCTAATTTCGTATAGGAGCAAATACGAAATTCAGCCTATGTTTTACATTGAAATATAAGCAAATCAAAATCATCTTTTTCCTCTCTTTTAAGACATTTCTGTAGCCAAATACAAGGTAAGAAATCTAGGGTGGGCGGGCGGGCGGGCGGGCTGGCGGGAGGGCGGGCTGGTGTAGTGGCTCATCCACTCGCCTTTCAGCAATGCGGCCCGGGTTCTACCCCCAGGTCGTACATGAATTCGGTTACCGATCCATACCCGTCCTCGCAGGTTTTCTCCGAGAACTTCGGTTTCCTCCTGCATCTAAAATCGGACTTCTTCCCATCCTTCCTTGTCGTTCTGGATTTACTCGTTGTGTCGTAGCAGCCTAAGGCGCTCCAGCGGCGCCCTGAGCACTTCGGTGGATTTGTCGTGTGTTATAAGAATTAAATATTAATATTATTGAGTGTCTAGTCTCTATGAAATATCTGTTATGACACAATATTTGGGTGCCTAAAAATATCTCTCGTTGCACCTGTTTTTACACACGCACACAAAGACGGCATATCTTGGCGCATACATAAAAGCTGAGCCAGGGTTATGATATCACTGCACGGAGGTAGAGAAATAGACTATGTCATAAAACAAACTAGTTATGGACTTTTCAACAAAAACTCCAATGGATTTAGATTTAAAAAGTATTTACTTGAAAATGTTTCATGACTTTTACTTTTTCAATAGCTAAACAAAGAATTGCTCAACACATAGTCATATGACTGTGTTTTGTCAGTTACAATTTTAAAATGACCATTAAAAATACATCGATCCTCGGACCGCTTGTGTTGCCTGCCGTCGCGGTTAGTGAATGACATGACCTTTGACCTTGATATGTGACCTTGGACCTCATAAACAAATGAGGGTGTGCATGTAAACTCCATAAACCAAGTTTGGTTCCAATTGAACTTCAACTTTTCAAATGATGTCAACTTTACATTTTCAGCCTATCTTACAACTTGACCTCACATGACCTTTGACCTTGGTATGTGACCTTTGACCTAATCAACAAATGAGGGATCCCATGTTGCACCTGTGACCCAAGTTTGGTATAAATCCATCCCAGTATTAGATCTTATGGGTAAATGTTACCCTTTTTCACATCAACTACAACAACAGCCAACAACAACAACAGACAACACAACAACAGTGGACAAGTGATCCCTAATGTCTTCCTGCCTAGGGCAGGCAACACAAAAATCACTTCTTGATTTGGGAAAACATGTCAGCCATATATTTAAGGTCTTTCATTGTTGAAAGTATTGCCATACAACTACGATAATGACTGCAACTCAAAATTTTACTTACCATATCCCCACAGATAAGCATTCAAAGCCAGCCTATGAATGGAGATCATCTCCTATCAAAACAATTCATACCTCATGATTAAAGGGACCAGCAGCACTTTGCTGATCGAAGCATCGGAAAAATCCAGCAAAATTCCGTATTTTGGGGTAATTGTTTACAATACGCCTTCAGGCGTCTTGTTCTGTTTTTTGATGATTCTTACAAGGCGGCCTTCAGCGCCTTGTTCCGTTTCTGATGCGTTCTTATTTTTCTTTTCTACTTCTATCAACACTTCAACTGCTTCTAGCTCAATCACTGTTTGACGTATTGTGACTAGACTTAACCCCAAATGACCGCTGACTTGACCATTTGTCACATGACATTGACCCCTTCTGACCTTTGACTGGCAACAGCGTCAAATATGTAATTTTTTTTGTTACAAATTATCTCTTCTACCGCATTACGCCGATATCACCCAAACTGGTTCAGAGGACCCTGACCCTTCTCATATAGGGTGTTCAGGATAAGATCAGAAGTCATTAAGGGGGTTCAGTTCCGGTTTGGGAAAGCCAAACAATGTGTGAAAATATTCAAAAATCGTCCTGGTCCTTACAATTCCGTACAAGCGTGACGTCCTTAGAGCACATGTAGTGTTACTAGCCAGGGTCTTCGGTTGTCCACAGTTTCATGATCAAAGGTCATTAAGGGGTCACTTCCGTCAAAACCCAAAATATTCCAAAATTTCAATTTTTTTATCTCAAAATCCAACATAGTACAGTGGCTAATTTGCAGATATATATGCCGTTTTCTGTTGTATGCAAGGTATTTTTATTTGGAGGTCAAAGGTCATTTAAGTCATTTCCGGTTTTTAAGGTCAATAATTTTTGAATTTTTTCTCCAGAACTAACCGTAGTAGAATTG
>JAMKCH010087789.1:0-12665 GCA_023653785.1 Ophioderma brevispina | reverse complement strand
CCCCCCCCCCCCCCAGAGAATTTCTACTGGACCTTATTTGGTCAAAAGATTTTGGAGTTATGGCATTTAAGATCTTGAAAGGAATATTTCAGAATTGGATAAAAATGTAGAGTGCGCTATAGGCCAATAGGGGGCGCTACATTTTTGGCACTTTATCAGAAATTGTTAAGGGGCTCAATATCTATAGGCATGCCAAGTTTCATGCTTTTAGGAAAAAGTGCACAATAATTGTGCTTAGGGACTGGGCTATATGTCCATCACCTGAGGACTGAGGAAATTTAAAGGAAACAAAGAGGTCACGTGATAACTTGAACACCGTTGACACTGTGCTGTTTATCAAGCAATGTGAACGCGTAATTAGACACGATTTACGTAAACCACGTGATTTATCATTCGAATTGCTCTTCGGATGTCTCCGAATTTCCCTAATTTTTTGAAGACCACTGTCTTCCATTGACTTTGCCTCATTTCTGATCCACACAACCTCTCTGAATTTCTAGGCAAGCATTTAAGTAATCCTTAAAGAACTCGTACAATTCATTAAACGACCATTATGAAGCCATTTCTTGTTTTTATGTGTCTGTTTTCCTTTTGGAGTGCAATCGGCAAGTTTACAATATCGTCCGGAGTTCTTTCAATCCGTCATATTTAGGAAACATCAATAAAATCAAACGTTTTTCGCCGCCTTCGATTCTGGTGATATCATCAGTATGAAAAACACAACTTTGGCATTCAATACGTAATGAGTGGTCAAAAATCCATGGTATAATTTAAAATCAACTTGTGATTATAGATTTCGTTTTCTGCATGTTGCAACACTTTTGGCCAGTGTGTGTACCTTTGTGTTATTATTAAATACCAAGTCGGGGTGCGTTGTCCAATGTTCGAGTACATCAATCTTTTATTTAATTATTGACTGCCAACAGAGTGGATCTGGATCTGGATCAATTATACTCCGACAAAACGGTAAAACCCGCATCACATCAGAGTTGATGACCTGACCTACTTCGGCTGGGATGGAGCACCTTGGAATTGCTTAGATGCAATGAAATCCTTAAGAGCTGATTTAAAGTTCTTGTAAGACTGGATGTCTAAAATTGAATGTGGTAAGGCATTCCAGTGAGGAATAGTCCAGGGGAAAAACTATTTGCATAGATAGAACTAACTTGGATTTGAATATATGAAGTAGGATGATGCCGTCTTGTATGTCTGGTTGGTCTGGTAAGATGAATCTGATATCGATATCTACCAGGCTGTGTGTGATCCTATACAACATATTTAGTCTGGTAATAATACGGCAATTTTCAAGACTGAGCCATTTAAGGTGATGAAGCATTTGAGTCACACTGGCTTCTCTGGAATAATTATTGAAGCAGAGTCTTGCTGCAGAGCGCTGGACCATTTCCAATTGGTACCTTTCTTCACCAGTTGAAGGTATCCATTCAGCCGAGCCGTAGACCAGCTTTGGTTGGACTAAAGATTGGTAGAGCCGGGATTTGACATCTGTTGAACAGGCCTTAAAATTCCGCCTGATAACACCAATGACTTGTTTGCAGCTGTTTGTAACTTCAGAGATATGTTCTTTCCAATGTAAGTTATTACAAAACTTCAAATCAAGGTAAGGGTGAGAATTGGTCACTTGAAGATTATTAATGCAAAGCATATATTGTGTGGACCTAAATGATTTTTTAGATGTAAAGTTCATGACAAAACATCTGTGTTGAATGACATCTGCCAATCTTGACTCCAGCGTGATAAAGCATTGCGATCAGATTGAAGTGTGACGCAGTCTTGAGGAGTATTTATCTCACGGTATATGAAGGCGTCATCTGCAAACAGACTGGCTTTTGTGCCCTTACTCAGAGATTCAAGCATGTCGTTGATAAAGACTAAAAAACTCAGTGGACCGATGACAGTGCCTTGCGGAACACTTGAGTATACGTCGACAGCCGATGACTGCACTCCATCAAGAATAACACATTGTTTCCTCTGTGTCAGAAAGCTTTCAATCCAGCGAAGAATGTTACCCCCTACCCCGTAATGATGAAATTTTTTGAGGAGGCGCTGGTGTGGTACTCTATCAAAAGCTTTGGAAAAGTCTAACAAAACAGCGTGCACCTGGCGGCCTTTGTCCATTGATTTGGCAATGTCATCTGTTGTAAGAACTAACTGGGTATCACATCCTCTCTTTTTTCGGAAGCCATGTTGCGCCTCGGTAAGGACATGATGCTTGTCAAAGTGTTTCATAATGTGGCTAGCAAGGATATGTTCTTACAGCAAATTGATGTAAGGGATATAGGTTTATAATTTGACGGCAAACTGCGCTCCCCCTTTTTAAATATTGGTGTAATATGTGATATGAGCCAGTCTTGAGGCAGGTCACCAGTTTCAAGGGATTGGTTGAAAATAGCTGTTAAAATAGGTGCCATAGACTTACTTTCTCTAGATGGCAGCCATTTTATTTTCATTTCAGCTTTGTTTTCAACGCCGTTTTCACCAGGTTCCAAAAAGATATTGTAGTTAATAAACTAATAAATATCAACATTCTGAAATAATAACTACAAAGGTACAAAATAATTGCTCTATGTAATTAAAGGACCATTTCTAGTAGTTACTGATAAGAACGAAAATAATTACCACTGAGCACACCATCGACATTAACTCAATTTGATAAGATGACGATTTGATCATTGAACGAGTAGCAAATAAACGCCAGATAAGTAGTACATCACTACTTTACACAATCACCCCTGCTCATCTCACTACAAAAGTTCGGTTAGGGAAAAACGTACTTTAGCATAACAACAGGTTCGTCTAGTATGTAACAAATGACCTATCACGGAACACATTGAGAAGGAACAAAACGTTTCACTTCACCGAATGAAGTGTAAGTGAGCGTATAATTATTCTATTTTCAGACCAACAATACAACCAACAACCTTGAAATTCTTTAGACGTCAATGAACTATTATCCTGAAGGTGATGGCGCTATTCATATTTTAGTCGAAATCTGGATTTATAACAATTTGTCTCGAAATAAATGGATTGATAACTAGTTACCGATTTATTGGCATAAATCCTGAATGGGAAAGGGTAAACGTAAAAGTAAACCAAATATACTCAAGCACTTGCACAGAATCGCGCACAATGTATACACTGCGGTCTTTTGCATTGTTTTGCGCCTACGCCATTTCATATCAGTTCGCGCTGTTATGAGGCCCATCTATTTAGTGGTCATCAAATTATTGTTTGTTAACTAAAATGCAAGTTTATTAAGTACGATTTAGTACAATTAAACCCACATAATGAACGATAAACAATCACAGAAAAGACGCTACAAATAGTTTCGGAATTAAAGCCTATACCCACCAATGATTAAAGGCTGACTCAGAGATTTCCCGATGAGGGCGCCCTCAATTTTCAAATAAATTGTGTTTTTTGCATGTACATAATGCTTGTCCATATACTAATCACTGTGTGAAATAGCTCAGCTCAAATCGAAGTCCTTCATATAGAAAATCACATCTTTGTTTAAAAATTCCGGATCCGGAAATTTTGTTATACACAGTATCCTATGGCACTCTTATATACACATAAATGTTTACTGCATCAAAACGAAAAATCCGATTCATCTCAAACTTTGGAATTGAGCATTCTCGGTGACTATCTTTAGTTCTAGTTGACTATTTTTAATTAATATATTATAAAAATTATATTCAGAAATCTCTGAGTCAAACTTTAAGAAGAAGGTTAATGGTCGATTTTCATTAAAACAGTGCATTTCCAGATATGTTGTGTCTTCGGTTAATAAGCCTTTTAAGCAATGCTTTATTGGAACAAAAAGGTAATATTTTGATAGGAGCCGTTGAGCTGCATTAGAGCATAAATAGTTTGCCATACTTTCCGTTTTCTTTTCTATGGGATATTTGCCTTCAAACATCGAAAAATAGGAGAAAATTGATGAAACACAACATCAAAATTATTTAAAAAGAAATGAAAAAAATACTTAGCAGCTTAAATTATTCCGAATATCGATGTTTCTTGTTGCCAAACATGTGTAAAAATTATGAAATTATGTTTTTCCTTGTATTCTTAATTTATTTTTATATTTTTGAAATATATACAAACATATTGTCTGTGAAAACCTTCTTTGTCACGTTATCCTTCACAAAGCAGTTGCTAAGTTTGCAAAACTTCTACTAAGATATTGATTGTGCGTCTTATTCATATCTGGAAATAGTGTTTTCTTCAGCTCACAATGGTTATTAAAAAGTCTAAGAAGTGTTGAACCTTTTTAAAAGAATTTAAGGAAGTGTATTACAAATGGTCAAAAATGTTTACTACGTTATTGTGTATTACGTTATCGTTTATTACGTTGAATGCGTTTTAAATTACATCATTAACTATAATTTGGCCATGGAATGATATATTGTCAATTATGTATCTTTATAATAAATTGGTAAACGGTATCTTATTTGTTTATTATGAGTTCTAATTTTCAGGCAGAATTCAATATTCAAAGATAACGTAATAAACTAAACACATTGGAGCATATTTCTTGAGTTCAATTAGCTACTTAACTTCGTACAAATAAACATTGTTCCCAGCAACCTTTCTGAAAATGTCATCAGTTGGCATATTTTGTTGCTTTAAAATTTTGATAACGTAATAATCCTATTCTTTTGCTGTACAAAATGTTTATGTGCATACTGTGCAGAAACGTATTAAGTGTTGTTGGCAACATTATTTTTCCAGTAATAGGTATTGAATACTTAAATGTTTAAGACATAAAACATACACAATTTTGAGACAATTTTTTTTCGCTTATCTCCAAAATGCATTTTTTTCATGAAAATCGAACTAATAACAATTTTGTTAAAATGTACCCATTTGTCCATTAAAAATGACAGGTAGAAATAGAATAAAAATAATAATCACATTATAAATATAGTTCCAACATTTTGCAATATCGGTGATGAGTATTGGTGATATCGCCATCTGCAGCTATTTTGGTAACAACATTGCCAAAAGGAGGTCAGACCATTTGGGCTGATATCAATTAGTACAGATTTCTTTGATACGATCTGCCTCAACCAAAATGTGCTTTTATGAAAAATCGGTATTTATTCACTTAACGTTAATTTCTTTTCTTAAATATACACAACTATGCTTTTTCACCCCCCCCCCCCCCCCCAAACAAACGAACTTTTTACAACATCACTACACCATTTCGAAAAGCGCGAACGAGGGTCGAGCGGGATCCAGATTAATTATAACTGAAACATTGGTTAGGGGGAAACTGTTAGGCGATATAAAAAACCACTAAGAAATGCAACCTGGTCAAATTATCAATTACATTCATTCCCATTTTGCGATAATAATTTCATAGACACTTAGTACAATTCGTGTTGCAATAGATCAAAGTCAATATTAGCGAAAATGCAGTGGTTTAGTTCTGACATCGTCTTAATGCATTACTGAACACTTCTGATTGCACAAGCAAAACCACACTTCTTCAAAACATTCCCATCCATTACTCGTTGCATTATACCGTTTTGCTAGTTTCGCGTTCGTGTTTTACATTCAATCACATGGACTATCGCAACCTCGTGGCACGGCGCATCGGATTTCCACTGATTGTCATGCACGACCCCGTGCCAGTAATTGGTTGGAATAGATAAAAACGACATGCAATATGCATGGGCAGGGTGGTGGACGTCGTAATTTTAAGCACGACGTGCTTCGTTTTGTTGGTGGTTGAGGGTCTTTGAGGTTGGTTAGTTCTTTATGGCAATGGACGGTAGCGGTGCCCGGCGGCAAAACCTAGACTCCTTTATAATATTGTTGAGTGTACGGTAAAAGTGTGTTAGTGCCCCCACCACCACCACCTTTTAAGACTAACCCTATACAGTCCAAGGCCATAGCCCGTCAGCCCAAAGGTTTATTTATACGATAAGCGCCATAGCTATTGACAGCTGGGCTGGAAGAGTGTTCAACCCACATCCTAAAAATGAGTGTTGCCGGGTCTGCGCCGTAGCTTCCCGAGCTATCCAAGATGGCGTCCAAAGTGAACCAATTTGCGACATACCTGATACTTGCTTTTGGAACCTCATTAAGCATATTTATGATTGCTTAGGACTGCTCAGATGAGATCAATTTCAAATAGGCCTAAAGGCCAATATGGCGAAAAATCGTATTTCTTTTTCCACTTTTGGCCATCTGAGAGCCTATATTGTAAAAGAGGTGAAAATAGATACAATACTCATGGTTGGATGGGAATAGTGCAAGCTATTTCGGGTGAGGGGTGGTAGGCCTGTAGCCAGTACGAGGGAAAAATAGTTGCATATTTCCCGACATTAGCATGTAGTAAATTTGTTTGATTACCACCTTTATAAATATTAGCGATATGCTATTCTTCAAAGGCCTGGAGACCATATCGTGTTGATAGTAAGCTTTTCCACTGTTTTCTGTGCATAGAACTCGCCATCCCGTTTACCAACCTCGGAGTAAATCACCCCAACATCTCGTCCAAGTCGGCACAATTTAGCCCTTAAGCTTCCGCAAGAGAACTTCCTTTTCCGTATGTAGTCTGAAAAGATGTTCACAGCCTTCCGGACGACAATCGCGTGTTGTGCATCTTATTTTGTATTAAAGCAGCAATTTAGTCGTCGGTCGTCGTATCTCCTGAATATTTATAAGGTGTATAATACCGATTACGTGTAACCTTTTCAGCAAAGTTAATTACGTGAATAAGGTTATAAAGCACACAAATGGGTGGTAACCCCCCCCCCAGGGACGAAAAGGTAAGTCATGTCCTGTAGTTTTCTGATGGCAGTAGTATTTGTCCAAAATAATATTCAAGCATGTTGAGAGAGCGGCAACTCAGCACTGGCACTCACGTGGCTTATAGGAAAAATATTATAAATACGACTTTGCACTTTAAATATCAAAGGTCATTAGGAATCCAACCCCTGTATGAGTGATTTATACCAAGAAATGATAATTCAGATGAATAGGTATGGTGCGTTATGAGCGAATGTGCGTATCATGGTGCACCTATAGGCCACTGTGTTTTAATTTGCGTCCCTAAACGTAAGAATAGGCAAACCTACTAAACATAGCTAAACGAATATTTAAGGGTCGGAGAGGGCACTCCGGCCATCGGCGTGGTCCATCTATGACGCCCTCATTGGTAAAGGTAGGGAACTGGCACTGATTAGGAGTAGTGCACAAATTGTTACTGCGAAATGTATTCTCTCACGGTATTAATATATACTGCAATTTCTTAATCCGAGACGGAAATACGTGCGGACAATCGATTTCGCAGCAGTGTTGTGGCATTTTGTCTTTTACCTAGCCCTAAGGGTTCAACGATGAAAAACCGAGTCTCAGCCCTCTTTTTTGCACACACTTATTCATGATTTTACTTTGTTCGAGAAGCTCACTAAATGGGGCTTCGGCCACCCATTCATGTAGGGAAAGAAAGGGTTGAAACCAAGGAGTCTATAATAATAGCGAGAGGAAAAAAGCCCTGTTTGGCCTCGGTCCGGCTATCCACACATTGGGCCAGTATTTTTTTGTGGAATGTTGGTGACTTGGTGGGGACAAACAGTAGTGAGGACCTGAGGGGAAGCGAGTGATACCACAATTGTAATATGACAGTTCAATGACGAGAAGATAAAATCTAAATCTAAGCTGGTAAGCTACTTTTATCTGACAAGTATTGTTTCCTATTTTCTTTTTAAATGATTGAAAAACGATTTATATAACTTCCGTATTGTGTTACAATCACGAGCAATCTTGTAGGACTTTCACTAGTCTATGATACGTTCATTATCACAACCTGCTTATCCCCCTACGATGCGCGGGGGTTGCTATAACAGCGTTCTGGCTTTGTATATACGTGCTAAATATAAGGTAGTTTCGCAGGCCTGGTTGCAACCTTAATCATTGATTTGTGCCTAACTGTACAACAGTTTGGCTTGTAGAGCTCCTCTGGCACTCTTTCAATACCTTCATAAAAGTGAGAGCTAGTCCAGATACTTACTGAAGTGGAATTTTTATAATGTTTTTAAAAGCTTTTACATAAAAAATATACAATGAGGACGAGATCAAAGAATATTATCTGAGATCCGCGGAGAAGATTCCATTTTACATAGTTTTACCACTATTCCAGTGCTCAGACCTGTAGACAAGGAAAGTCTTTAATCCTTGTTTGAAAATATTCTATCATTTTTTTTTGTATTGTGGCTGAAAAAACAAAATGCTCAGCCATGGTATTTCGCACAAATGAGGTCGTCGGCTAATTTTGAAGCCTCTTATCCTTCTCTTATGGTCAGGTGTGGTCTACAGTCAGTTTAGCGCAAGGCAATCGAGGTCCGGAGCGATTCATTGTCCAAAGTTGTTAGCTTTTCGTCTTAACAAAGACAATGTCCCCTGTTAAACCTCCTCGGGTGTACTCCGCGCAACTTGCATGGTGGCTAAGGTGAAACGAACTGTAAAAATGTTAAAAACATAGGACAAATTTAAAGGGACAATAGGAGATATCTAAGATTATCCCCCTCCCACGTTATAGTGATTTGTTTGCAGAGTAGAATAATGTTTTCCGGGTTTCAAAGAACCAAAGTAGAAGACTACACTTGAGCTCAGGATTTTTCTTTGGAGTTATTTCTCCATTCCGTCGAAGTAATTGTCCCTGCCTTGGATACCAGAAAGACGCATGTGCCAGATTATTGTCCAAATTATGGCAAAAACAGCGTGTTCAAACTATAAAAGCCTCGTAAAAGCAGTTAAATTTGGAACATTTTTGAAGAGCCCCCACTTTTCCAAAATTGAGATTTTTCCTAGTTGTGTTGGACATTTTCTAGTAAAACTATATAAGCGAACGACAATGCTTAAAAAAAATAATAAAATAGTATATAAATAGTATTTTTAAGGAAAGTAAAGGCTTTACCCCAATATGTGGCGTTACACAAAAGGTTCAGTCTTCACAACTTTCGCCGAATGCAATTCCTTGTATTTTTGAGAGGAATAAGTTTTCTGACTTGTTTTCCCGTGCAAAGATGCAGAAAATTCCAGGCCGCAAATTAAAATCAAGTCCCAAACCACGCCAACCCGATCATTCCTGGACCCAGCAATGTTTGCGTGTAACGGGGGTCTGTCCACGTGGTTGGCATCCATATTGTCGGGAAGGTCTTTGGCGTAATGAAAGTTGTTGGACGTTCCTTTGGTCTAGTGAATGAAATGTGCTTTAAAGCTGCTAAAATCATTAAATAAAATGAGCGTGTTTTCATAAAGGTAACAGGCAAGTGGAGGCGATTATTATTATAAAATTAACACAATCGTGAATAATTTTGACTGTCTTCAATGCTTAGGTTCCAATGTAGGGGCACAGAAGATCAACGTACATTGCAGCAATATGGGGCTGTCCTTGTTCCACTTATACTTGGTAACTAAGCATTTGGAAACACCAACGTATCCATGTTAATCATATGAGCTCAATCTTACTTTAAAATTTTACCCCTGTACAAACTGATAATTTACCTTTTTATTGATGTTTGATGTTTTAGCTACAAACTAGATCTTGCTGAATCCTCATGGTGGACAAATAACGGGGTATACTTTCAACACGATTGGATTAATTTAAAACAATGGGGGGCCCCTGTACAATTTTTGCAAAAGGGGTCAAATACCACATTTTCAGCACTTAAGAATCCCTTTTCAGGGGTTCCTGTAAGGCGTAACATATTTAATCACGAAAACAGTTTGTACTCGAATATGTACAAAGGCTGATAGCGCCCAGGCTTTACTCGTCAGATATGGGCATTTTCGTGATACACAGCCTCATCCTTAATATTGGTAGATTCCCATCATCTGCCACCTCTATAGTACTTTCCTCTATGGGAATTGAATGCGGGGCATGGTAGTGGGTGGAATACGAATCTCACGCTAAATCTATTCAAACATGTAGTCGGATAGCAAAGAAAATCAGTATATGCCTTAATGAAAGCATCAAGTCAACGTAAACGCATTTATAGTGGCCATAGAGGACCCTTAGTTTTCTGAACGTGGAACGTAAAGTTCCAGTAAGAATCAGTGGACTCGTTTGGACCAATCACAGACAATAGATCATGCTTTACGTGAACTTTACGTCCACGTTGGGAAAAAACTAAAGGTCTCTAATAACTCTCAAAAACTTCTGACTAATCGCACTGCTTCAGTGCGTTCAATGTATAGGTGAGAATGTACTGAATTTTTAGCGCCATGTTTTGGGATATGAGACACAAAAGTCTTTGCAGCGCTACGTAAAAATGATGCATAACAGAAAGCGATATATTATCTTAATAGTTAGTAAACAGTGAATCGTGCCACATATTTTCTCTTTCTGCCTCCTCTCCCAACTAATCGACGCTGTCCAAAACTTTTTCCTCTGGTGATACGATGGGTTGAATCTACTAATTAGTTGTCATACGCGATACTTGTAGGTGAAAGGTGATTTTCTTTTGTTCGATCCATTAATGGACAATTAATTCATCGAGCACGGCAAATAACTCTTCTTAATACTTACCTGGACAAATACTCCTGCAGTCTTCCTCTGAAAAGTAGGTTTCGCCTTCCAGACAATATATGCTACAATCAAGACACATTCGTAGAGATGAGTCACAAAATGTGTCAATCAAATGACCACACTCTTTGTAACAACCGCCATGCCATTGTTGATTGGATTGGGTCGAAGTTGTAGTCAATTTTAACGCCATATCCTGTGGAATTTAGCAAAGGTTACAAACGAAATGGCTTTCTATGCTGTATGTGTGACTAGAAATCACTGCTTATTCTGGTGAACTGAAATTTTCCACATTTAATCCAATTTGAAAGCCAAATACCACAGCAAGACTGGTCAGAACACTCTACACCATATTTCGGGGGAAATCCTATGATCAATACAGTGCACAGCCTTGACAAACGTGGTCTACTAAGAACCGACGACCTTGCTGTTTATTTTCTCATACTGTATGGGCATTTATGGCATAAATGCAATTATTTTGAACTTTGTATTTGCAGAGCTTGGGTATCAGTGATTGGAGGCTACCCTGTTTCAGAGAAAGATAAAATAAATGAGGGCACTCTCTGTTGGTCCAATGTGAACACTGGCCGCAATTACCAGTCTTGCAAAACCACAAATACACATTGTGGTCAGGTGCATTGGTAGTACCCCAGGGCGCCCGCATTGATTAAGTTGCTTTGTGGTTTTATGTTTCTCTGTATACATCTCAGACCATATTCTCGCAAACACAAGAATAAACATGTTGAACAAGATGCTCTGTCTGAGTAGAACTGACTGAACTTGCCAGTGTACCAGAGGTGATTTGGAGACAGGTACTTGGTAGTAGGCCCCTATCTGTGGCAAAGCCGGCTTTTAACCATTTTTCCCTCAGGATTCCTGCCTTTAATCCGTGACATCTGTCAGACGTGTGACCCACTTAATAATTTGGCAGAGGGCATTAAACAAGGCTCTGCAGTACACCATACGTAACATTTTTATTCGTGATACAACTGCTTATCACCAAATTCAATAGGAAACTACATTGAAATCAATGGATGTTCAGAATTGGGGGGACTAAAATTCATTGCAGGCATGGGCGTTAGCCTTGTTGTCATACTGGGTAAATAAATTTGGGTGCCTTTTAACGCGTGACTCATCAACCCAACGGTAGCCAATATGTCCTCAGTTAAAGTAAAAAATGTTGGCTGAAATGGAGGGTGTATTTCTAATTATTTTCAATTTAGTAGATTTGAAAGTCGGAGTTGGGCCTACTTAATATTTTTGGAGTGATTCTGTATTGACCATGCATGTTTAATTACCTGTGCTGACCCTGATGGAAATAACACTGGTGATGCTCGTGCAGCTTGGTCGGATTGTGTGGCTATGAGGTAACACAAGGACGGAAGTACGTGTACTACACGTCGCTTCCCACTCAGCTTTCTGAAATAAAATGTCAAATGAGAGTATTTAAAGCATGTTACATATTTTAAGCTTACTGTAAATATTTTATCAAAATTTATTTATATTTTTATCCCCTTGGCTTAAAAAGCAGTAGGAGGATTTTTGCGATAGCGCGCATGTCCGAATGTGTGTGTTCCAGTTTGGTTATTTTTTAGTTTTTCGCGTCTTGTAAACCAGACTTGGGATTAAGGTACAATAGGGGTTCATTCATATGTGATTGATGTCAAAGGTCATGGACCAAGGTCAAAGGTCAGCTGAGGTCATGTTCCAGACTGCCATCTTGCCAGGGGGATGACGCAAGTTTATTTTCCGTATTTTTTATAATACATTATGCTCTGTTAAAATTAGTGAAAGAGAGCTGGTATCTAAAGGGCTAAAAAGTAAAATAAACACTTTTATCAAAATATGACTCAGAGATTTCCCGAGGATGGCGTCCTGAATTTTCAAACATTTTTTTTTTTTTGCATATGCATAATGCTTGTCCATATCCCTATAGTCCTTTTCGGAAAATGACTACCAACCTGAAGATCGCAAAAAGGGAGGTAGCGTTATTTTTCTTCTTAGATCCAGGAGTGCAATGGTTTTGGGGTGTATAATAATTATAATAGGGCTGTTTTGATATTAGAGTGTATCGGTGCGCATGGCTACAGAGCGCATAGCT
>JAMKCH010087788.1:3780-14559 GCA_023653785.1 Ophioderma brevispina | reverse complement strand
GGGCGCCACTTCTTATTAGAGTTCTTCAAGGCATAGAGACCATGTTAGTTCATAACTTAATTGATGGATGAGTACCAGAAAACGTCATTGCAGAGTTCTTGCAAATTTCGTAATGGTTTATCTGAAAGCCGAAATCAGTTTCTTACTTCCAGGTTGTGTTTTTTTTTTCTTAAAAAAGAAGGGGAGGGGGCGCCGGGGCGAGGGGGAAAATGATTGGGACGTACCTGTACGTCTTGTACGCCCCGGTTCCGACGCCACTGGTTCTTATATCAGCTAAAACACCAAGGTTTTGTTCATGGAACCCATTAAGTTTTCTACAGTCTCTCAATAATGTTTTAAATGTGTTGGATTTTAATTAGGTTTTTGGAAACAGTACGTCGTGTGAGTGCAAAAAAGTCGTATCTACATTTTCATGATTTTACAGGAGAAACATCTTTGTGGTTCATTCAGTAGTGAGTTATAGAATGAAAATTATTACTAATATTACACATGATGATGTATTTTTTAAAATATATTATGAATAGTTTATTTCACAATTAAGTTGAATAATTAAGAAGTTCAAACTTAAGGTGGCGTAACTACACATCTTTTTTTCCGTTGAGTGCAACAGAGTCGTACCTACCAGTTATGACTTTATTGCACTCAACAGGAATTCAATTTTGAGTGCAACAAAGTCGTATCTACACCATACTAGACCTATTTACCTAACAACTCTGCAATACATTGGGCCTTTTACTTGAAATACATATTAAATTAAATGTGTATTCATTTATTTTTGTACAATACTTAAATACCGAGCGTAATGTTGAGTGCAAAAGATCATAAACAAATTTGTTGATATGTTATTAAGGTTATTTCACCAAAATTAGCATAACTTTATTGCACTCAACAGAAATTCAATTTTGAGTGCAACAAAGACGAATTTACGCAATAATTTGAATTTTGAGACTTGTCAGTTTAAATATATATCAAATTTTGTGTAATTACGTACTTTTCATAGCACATAAAAAACTCAATTTCGCCAAAAATGTAAATTACGACTTTGTTGCACTCAAATGAGGAATTATTTTGCGCAACATAAATTGTATATACAGTATGTTATTCCGATTTGGCCTGACAAATCACTTCAATATCAAAAAATGTTAACCTTTTGTTGGAGCAGATTTCAGAAATGAGTTTGATAACTGAGACTATATGTCAGATTCATTTCGATGCATTATCTAAATTTTGGCCGGATTCGGTTAACTCTTTTCCAAAGAATAACTGTTAGAATTGCTATTTTATACGGGCTATCGAAATTTATCAATTGGTACTGCTAATCACCTTTTAAATATAACGAAACCAATCAGATAACAGTTCACAAGAATGTACAGACAGAATCGTATATTAGATGTACATTGATATCAACAATAATTGTCATTTTTAAAGACATAGGACTTATTTTAGGGTGATATTGTAGTTTCAAAGTATAATTCCCTGTTAGTAAAGATAACACATGACCCAAAAAATTGCAACAAAAGTTGCACAAAATCAAAGTCCCATAAAGTTTTCAAACAATGACATAAACAAAATGGCCGCCATCCGCCATTTTGAAAAACATAAATCCTCATATCTCTGGCAATAAATGAGCTAAAAGGAAAAACAAGATGTCATTTCCTACTAATTCTAGTTAAACAAATCTATTAAAATGGATTTTATGAAGTTGAGGTATCATCTTGATCTCTAAATCCAATATGGCCGCCGTCCTCCATGTTGGAAGGTACAAGTTATTGTATCTCGGGTACCGGATGGGCCAAAAGGCCAAACAAGATGTCATTTCCTACTAATTCTAGCATAACAAATCCATTAAAATAGGTTTTATGAAGTTGAGATATGATATTGACCTCTAAATCCAATATGGCCTCCACCCAACATGTTTAAAAGTACAAATTCTTTTATCTCTGGTACCACATGGGCCAAAATGACAAATATGGTGTTATTTGTTATGAATTGTAGCATAAGAAATACATTAAGATGGTTGTTGTAAAGTTTTGAGAGCACCTTGACGTCTTCAAAATGGTCACTGTCCGCCATTTTAAAAAAACGAAACCATAAATCCTATTTAGCATCAGACAGATTACAATGACAAATGAGGTGTCATTTTCTATTAATTCCGGCATTATAAATCTATTCAAATTAAAATGATTTTTAGTGGGCTATTTGTCCAAAATTCGTACCATATTGATTTTTATCAGCTATAAATCTATCATTATTTGACATTATATTGTTTCCAGTGTAATGGTGAAATTCTTGAAGTAACAGAAAGTACAATTTCACATTATTCACCTCATCACCAAAATGAGGCTGAAACACTTGTTTGCAATAGATGGGATCGACCACCTTATTAACTATTACTATTTAGTCTGCAAGTTCATCTGAGACTGGTCCATGTTTTCGCGTGAATGTCCACAAGCTGTGATGAAAACTTTTTTGGAAAGGTACCTGTAGCGTAATGATTCCAAAGACTCTGATTGCTGATCATTGAACAGGGACACCATATGGTTGCAGCCTTCATCTTTCTATCGATACAGGATCTATATTTGGGGTACATGTTCGTAAATGGCCATCAGAAATTGTGCTTTATCTGGCTTACACAAAACATGCTTGGCCTCAAAACACGGATGACGGATATGGTGACAGTTCATGGCAAAGCACCTTATCTAATGGCAGTTCTCCAGATTGTGATACTAAACAGCAATCTTTGCAATAACAGAGCTCGGTCATCAGTTACCTCGACAGCCAGAGCAGATGCTTTCCGTTTGTAGCTATATAAGAAAAGCAGCTTGTCCTTCCATTTCTTTGACTGTATCTTTGCCTACTTGGAACAGATCTTGCACATTGACATTCTCACTAACATTTATTCCTGTGAAAATGTTTCTCAAGGCTTTTTATCCTGTGAAACGAGAATGCTGTTCAAACTTAGCTGCAAGCTTTGCAAAGATATTATTGTCTCTTTCCATGCTTGAAGGTTATAGATGATTATAAATCTTTCACAGTTGACCACTATGGCAAAGCATCCTTTGTCTTCAATGGATACACTGATGAACTAAACACAAAAGACAGCACATGAACATCGCAATACTAGGTAGACATCAAATGCAAGAAAATTTGCTGGACAAAAGAAGGCTTTCTCTCAAATGATCTGAACAAACAGGCTCTCGTAAAAATAATTGGTGACGGAATGCAACAAGGAGACTGCCACGTGATCCATGCAGAAGGAGATGCAGATGTTGATATAGCAAATAAGGCAGTAGCCTTGGCATAATTTAAGTCAAAAAATCATAATTGGACAAGACACAGATCTATTGATACTTCTCCATTATGCAGAAGAGGGCTGTGATGACCATTTCGGACTGACAGAGACAAGGAGAAAACATATGTGTATGATATAAACTTATTCAATGATAACATTTGCTCTAATCTGCTGTTTGCCCATTCATTTTCAGGTTGCGATACTACTTCAGGAATATTTGGGGTTGACAAGAAGTCTACTTTCTTCAAAGTAATTCATGGTGACCCTATGTTACGAGCTTGTTCCAGAGTATTTTGTACTCCCAATATGGATCCTGATGGATTTTTTTTTATATATATAGTAAAGGCGTAACAGGGCATTAACAGAAACTAACGTCAAGTAGAAACCACTGATGGGTTGGCGCCGAGATAGCGATTAACCTCCGTTTTCAGCCGGCCCGGTGATTAGTAGCAGGAATGTGCTCAGGAAGGGCATTCCAGATGTGGGCAGTTAAGGAATAAATGATCTGTGATGGCTAACTATGTTAGATCTTGGGGTCTCACCCGGGGTCTCAACTGCGAGGTCATGAGATCGTACTAACCGCCGGAGACGAGGGTCTATGCTCTGAGTTTTAGGCATCAGTTGGCAAAGTAGTTCAGAAGCCTCCTGATAGAACAGTTTACTCCAACTGCTCTTCTGTGTTATAAAACCTGAAAGATTTTCACCAAAAACCTCCGCTGCAAAACTCTACTCTAGGAGAACTTATTTACAGCTCATACTATTGGATGTGCAAGACTGATGGTCAAAATTCAACTGACTGGGGGCTGGATAGTACAAGGGGAAAATTGTTTTCCCTCATGATAAACACAAGTCCTGCACCAGAGTCCTGCATCACAATGAAATCTACCTGCAGAAAGAATGGAATGCACCACAGTTTGTGGACATTCATGTGAAAACATGACCAAGAACCAGTCTTAATGATGATGAACTTGAAGACTAAATAGTATTAATGTGGTCGATCTTGTCCATTGCAAACAAGCGTATCTGCCACATTTTGGTGATTTTGTGAATGTGAAACTGTACTTTCTGTTACTTGAAGAATTACACAATTACACTGTAAACACCATAATTTGATAGATTTATAGCTGATAAAAATTCAACATGGCTACGAATTTTGGACAAATAGCCCACTAAAATATCATTTTTTTATTCTAATAGATTTGTAATGCCGGAATTAATAGAAAATGACACCTAATTTGTCATTGTAATCTGTCTGATGCTATATAGGAGGATTTACTGTTTAATTTATTTTCAAAATGGTGGACAGTGGCCATTTTGAAGACGTCAAGATGCTCTCAAAACTTTAAAACAACCATCTTAATGTATTTCTTATGCCTCAATTAAAAAAAGAATAACACCTTATTTGCCATTTTACCCACCTAGTATCAGAGATAAAGGAATTTCCACCAGAGATACAATTATTTGTACTTTTAAAAATGGCGAATGGCGGCCATATTGGATTTAGAGGTCAAGATGATATTTCAACTTCATAAAACCCATTTTAATGGATTTGTTATGCCAGAATTAGTAAGAAATGATCTCTTGTTTGTCATTTTGGCCCATCCGGCACCACAGATACGATTATTTGTACTTTTCAATATGGCGGATGGCGGCCATATTGGATTTTGAGGTTAAGATGATATCTAAACTTCATAAAACTTAAAACATTTTAATGGATTTGTTATGCGAGAATTAGTAGGAAATGACATTTTGTTAGCCCTTTTAGCTCATTTATTGCCAGAGATATGAGGATTTATGTTTTTTCAAAATGGCGGATGGTGGCCATTTTGTTTATGACATAGTTTAAACACTTTCTGGAACTTCGATTTTGTGCAACTTTTGATATATTATTAAACTCACCTGATACTATCAGAAAATACCCAGAAACCTGTTGCAATTTTTTGGTTTTTGGTGTGTCCTTGGTGTAAGATATTCATGAGTTAGACTAGAGTAAAGACTCACGGAATAAAGCTGTAAAATCCTTGTAATCCTTTGGTCCTCTTATTGAAGATTTCATGCTAGGCTAATTCCATAATGTCTTACATGAAGAATGAACCATTTCTTTGGGTTAGTGTGGGTACATGTCATATTTTGATCCTACTATTAGAGATTTCGAAATATATAATTTTTGTATTAATTAAAACTAACAATTAATTCTAAAGATAGTCAACTTAACTGTTCAATCTCAAATATTCGTTTTGATACAGTAATCCTTCATAGCAAAAACCATAGGATGCTGTGTAAAATCAAAATTCCGCATCCAGAATTTTATTCTAAGCTTGTAAATTTTTAAATGAAGGACACCGATTTGAGCTTAGGTACGGTATTTCACACATACTGACAAGCATTATGCACGAATACAAAAACACAATTTGTTAGAAAATTGAGGGCGGCATCATCTGGAAATCTCCTAAGTCACTTAAATTGTGAAAGGCAACAAAGATTTCCCGTTGCCAACCATCTTTGAGGGATAATCAATACCTTCACACCTGAACATCGAATGTGGTCCAGGTGCAAAACGGGTGGATGCATAGTTCATAGATCACTTCTACCTCAAAGATGGTGGATCAACAACACCCTCATCTGAATCTAAAGAATGTGGTCCAGGTGCAAACAGGTGGATGCATATTTCATAGATCACTTCACCTTAAAGATGGTGGATCAACAATACACTCACCTTACATATAGAATGTGGTTCAGGTGCAAAGCAGGTGGATGCATAGTTCATTGACCACTTTCACCTCAAATATGGTGGGTCAAACAATACATTCATCTGAATATAAAGAATGTGGTCCAGGTGCAAACCAGGTGAATGCATAGTTCATAGATCACTTCCACATCAAATATGGATACTAATACAATACAGGCCACTTATTATTTAGTTGCTAGCAATGTCAATTGTCAACAATATTGGACTGATAATGAAGCTTTTGTTTTCATAACCAACCAAATGAATCCACCAAATCTGCAGCGGGTCCACTTTTTTGGTATTCAAGTAAAATATGTCTAATGATACACCCTAATTTTAAGTAAATTTTAGATGTAAGATATGTCCACCTTTTTCTTGAAAACACGCAATTTCTCTCCCGCAAACAAAATCCTGGCTACTATTTCGCTTGCAAGAAATAACGTTGTTTCTTAGTCCGTTTTTTACCCCGACAAAGAAAATAACATTTTATTGTGACAATCCGTCCAGTTGTATTTTTATCAATTTGCTATCATTTAATACCCAAATGTTTCGCGTCTTATTTTGTAAAACCTAAACTTACTAAAACAGAAATTGTTGATCATATTAATGCGTTGTCATCTTTTCTATTTCTCAAAAACACGGTGAATCTTTTGACATTGCTCAAAGAAACTGCATTGTGTGTTCAGCCTTGTAGATGTTGAGTTTTGGTAGAAAATAGAGAACTTCATTCATAATTTAAACTGCCATTAAGGACAAACATAGAATTTCAAGTACTTACCTTTTTGACTTCGTTATAACCCCTGGGAATTACTGTTTTTCTAAGAGTGCTTCTCATTGGCTGATATACTTGATATATTCTTCAAATTAACCATTTAAAATAACTCTTCTAAATTACTCCCCATAATCTTTATAGGGAAACAGTAATTCTTACAAAGTCATTGATTGACTCAAAAATAGATTAATATTCATTTTACCCCTTCGGCAGGTTGAACTACCACTATCAGGACCGAGGAATGAAGCAGGGTTTCGTTTTGTTCTCCCGCAAGGATTTTATCATCTTTCTTCACCAAAACGGAAGCAGTATGGCAAAATAATCTGTTTAAAATCCTAAAGCAATAATGCCATATTTTAATTGGCACAGGCCCTCAAGACTTTGGTACCGTTGGATTTGTTTATAATTAACTTTTAAACAATTAACAGTTAATTATATCATATACAATCTCACACACAAAACAACAATATAATAATTAAGTGGCTTAAGAACAATTGTAAAATGAAAGTTCGATGGCGAGTGAATCTAGGGCAATGTACATCTCTTATGAGGTTTCAATTTACATTTTCCTTGCTTCAGATTTGCCGGAAGTTTACCGAGCGAGGAAGGCGGTCTGAATAAAGAGGTTAATTGACTATTAATGGTGATCTCCTTCCGGACTGTGGTTGGAAAGCGAATATTAGTGACCGGTCTGTCTGCATCGCTCTATATGGCCAAAGTACTACTTTCTTTATAATCTTTTTAAAATGTGCAGTGTGAAAAGGGTGTGTCAAAAAGCAAACACCAATATTCTATGTAATTCGGCCAAATTTTGTACACTGGTGAATGTGGAAACGCATTTTTCGCAAGTAGACAAGGGCCAAAATGGTGCAGAATCATAACACGTGACCTGATTCACAGTGCCATACCCACTCTCCAACTTCATTAATACTCCTGGCTCAAGGGAGGTTACATGGCCATCGCAAAAGTTACATGATTTTATTGTTACACATACAAAGACCTTTAAAAAATTGGGTGACAATTCCAAATAGCCATTTTTCAAAATTGTAGTTGTCCATCACACCACTGAGCGGGTTATTCCTGGACTTATCACAATTCATGCACAAAACGCAATATAATAGACGAGATCTCCGCGAGAGCAGCTTTCGTCTCCACAAGGGTGCGTGGCTTAACGTAGTTATTACCTTTTGTTTGTTCGCCAGTGGTGTGGTTATCCGTATGTCAGTCATCAAAACACAGTAATAGACGCTTAATGCAGGTGCGACACTCATGCATTTAAGGCTAAGGCAAATTAGTTATTATGTAACCTAAAAATCCACAATAGGGTCCAAAGTGGTTACCAAAACAGATCGTCAAAGTTTTATAACTCTGAGCAAAATTCTGTCATTTTGTTTGAAGTGCCATTATCCCAGCAACTAAATCGGTTATGATCTTTTTACCGCACAGGCACAAACTTTTACCGGACACTGAACAATATTTATAAAGGAGGTTTGCCGCCGGCCACCGCTACTCCATTGTGTTACACACGCCAAAGAATCCTCAAACCACCAACAAAGCGAGGCACGACATGCTAATTACGACGTCACACCATGCATAACGCATGTCGTGTGATCTATTCCAACCAATTACTGCACGGGGTCGTACATGTGCAATCAGGGGAAACCCGGAAAGAGCAATGCGCTGTGACACGAGATTCCGATAGCACATGTGAAGTGAATGAAAAATACGGAATATCGGAACTAGCAAAACGGTATGATGGAACGATATCATGGGAAATGTTTTGAAGTGTGGTTTTTGCCTTGTGTATATTAGCACCGTTAATACCACTAAAGACGATGTCAGAACTAAACCACTGACATTTTCGCTAATATGGACCTTGATTTATTGCAATACAAATTGTACTAAGTTTCTACGAAATTATGAGCAAAATGAGAATGAAATGTAATTTGAGAATTTGGACTAGGGCAAAGCTTTCTTTGCTTTGGTATAGCGCTATACAAGTGACACAACCAAGGTTAATTATATTAAGCAGTGGCGCGCATTTCAATATGATCTAATGATGTTGTAAAGAAGTTCGTTTGTGATTTCAATTTGGGATTTTGGTAAAAAAATGCCCCATCGTGCTGTGAAATATTTTTTATTCCAGTTAATCCTTTCGGATCGAAATTAATTTTTGAGTTTCATTTTTGTCACCTAAAGTCATATCTCGATCTCTCGACGATCCATATTCTATGTCAAAACTCTTTGCCTAAAGTTGTAATTTGTAAAGGACATTATAAGGTTCAAAATAATACCAAACTTCATGGTATGAATTGTTCCATATTTCAGATACAAAAATATAATCTGAATGTATTTCTCTATTTGCTAAAAACGCTCAGGCGTTCTATGGATCCAAAAAGGATCCGCAGCGTGAATCGATGTTGCTCAAGGGTCTTAAAATGCGCACAATGCATTAACTTTATTATATGTTATATGCCAAAATTCTTTATTTTCATGCCTCCTTTCCCAAAGTTAAGTTAGGAACCTACAAGTGGTCTGGGTAAAAGTCACTGAAATTACCAGAGCTAGAAGTAGCGACTTCTACTTTTTTTTGCATCTGATAAAGTACATTTTGCAGTTATTGGAAATGCTTCAATTATTTTGAATTTGTGCTTCACCAAGTTCACCATGCTGATATACAATTCAAAGTATTTCGATTCTTTCATTTTTGACCCTGTATAAACCCAGCCCGCTAAAAAAGGTCCACTGCTTTGATTTTAGCAAAACTGTTAATATGTTGTTCGTATCGGTTTTCTAAGTACAATTCTTTAGAAATTGATTTTCTTGTAATATTTTGACTATCCATAAGCTATCATTTGCCCTTTTATTGGCCTAACATTGTAATTATCGATTTCAATCTTTACTTTTTGCAGCTATACTAACCATTATACCATGCCCTGGACCATCTAGTATGCAGATAAAAAGTAGAAACGGCTACTTCCTCCAAATGGACCTAGGCGGTCTACCCCGAGCGTTCCGAAAGGTAAATGACACAAGACACTGTAAATGGTTTATATATTGCATTCTTATTCAGTGGGCGGTGTTTAGTATGCTAACACGCAACTTGATATCATTGGTAGCCTATCTGATATGAGACAATATTCGAGGGTACGTCATCACGCACGTGTTTATGCGCGCGTGTATAAGGTAGGGGTCAGAGCCAGTACGGGTTGGTTCATTTTTGACAGTGGGAGATATTTTTGTCTTTTTTAACAAATATAATTGAAAAAAAAATCGGGTGATTAACACAACCAAAACTAAATTAGAATAAAAGATACGATTAGTTGTCTTGCTATATAATATCATGTCATATTGGACGGGCAGTTCAATATTTTTATCGTAGTACGCTGGCATCCTCTACTCAAAATAGTGGACTGCCCATCCAATATGACACGATATTAGATAGCCAAACTAACAAATCCTATCTTTAATTCTCTAAATACAGTTGTTCTAAATTTCGCTCATTACACCTTAACCAAATTTACTCTAGTCGTCCTCCACCCTACTCAATCAAAATTGAGATTCGTTTTGTTAAGAAAGTTCATAGTTTTCTCATTACCATAGGGAAATGTAAGACTCAAGGGATGTTCCCTTTTAATGTCTAAATGCCCCATATTAATCAACACACGCTGCCCTATCACGGGCCAATTTAGTACACATATTTGCTCCTACTATCCAAACGGCTGGACCGATATAACTCATTATCATGTTTTGAGGAGTCCAAGTGTGGGAAAATATCGGATCCAAAACATGATAATGATAAAATTGGATATTAATTGGTCTCGCTATGAGTTTTAAAATATTGCGCTCGACTGCGTCTCGCCCAATATTTTTGCAACTCATAGCTCGACCAATTAATTTGGGCTTAATCGATCCAATTTTATATCACAATTTGTAGTAGGATGTTTTTGCTGATATGCTTCCATATGAAGAAAAAACTTGTGCCAC
>JAMKCH010087787.1:2584-13381 GCA_023653785.1 Ophioderma brevispina | reverse complement strand
GGGGTTTAAGGGGATTTTTGGGTTTAAGGGGGTATTTGCAGCTGATTATTTAAAAATTTGTAAACCGCTCCCGCCAGGGGGATTTAGCGGTTCGAGAACCGCGACGTGTATTTTTGATATATGGCTTCCCAATTGACCACAGGTAATCTCAATAACCACTGACCTAATACTTGGCTTTGAAATTTTAACTACGTTGTTCTCCAGGTAGACAAGGATGAATATTTATTAATCTTTCCTTGGAGAGATAGCCAGTGCACACAAGTGTTGACAAAAAAAATGTGCGCTTGGCCAGATTCAAACCGAAAAGCATCATCACTTTCCTAGCGGTTAGCAGTATATTTACGTATACAATTTATATTTGTTTTGAAATTTTTAAGAACTAATGCCTTTAGATGATATCTAGTGCTCCTCTACCAACCCAGGCTTGATAGCTCAGTTGGAAGAGCGCCGTTCTCGTGATACGGAGGTCGGCAGTTCAAATCCGACCAAGCTCACATTTTTTTTTTCAACACTTGGTGTGCTGGCTATCTCTCCAGGGAAATATTATACAAATACTGCATGGTTATAGGGGAAATGGGGCACACTATTTTCCCAAGGTCTTCATCTTCATCCAATATAGTGCTAACTTCAATTCTGAAAGCTCAAGCACTGGGCTGTGTGCACTGTGCAGTCTAGTCAGCCTGTATGGCCCTCTTAAATGATTCTACTGAGGAACTCTGAACGGTAGACTGAGGAAGGATATTCCAATCACGCACGGTGCGGGGAAAATAAGACATCCTGTGGTAGTCTTTAGAAGAATGTGGAATGCATATGAATTCTCACGACGGGTTGGTTTGTGAAGATTCTTGGATATGAGGTAGTTTGAAGCATTAATGGCGATGTGATGATTATAGATTTTGTAAAACATAGCAAGTCTTGCCAGTCTATGCCTCTCAGCCAAGGTTTTCCACTCAAGCTCCTGTAGCATAGCATCAACGCTTGATGTGCGAGTGTAGCGATGAAGGGCGAACCTTGCTGCACGATGTTGTATCATTTTGACTTTTCTGATCTGGGTGCTAGTGTACGGATCCCAGACGGTGCTACTGTACTCCAAGATTGGTCTCACAAGAGATTTGTAAGCCTGTTGTTTGACATTGGTGTCTCTGATGTTGATGTTACGACGCAGAAAATTTAGGGTGTTGGTTGCCTTTAAAGTAACTTGATATATGTGCTTGTTCCAGCAAAAGTCATGAGATATGGTTACAGGTATTTGGTGTGTTGAACATGTTTAAGCTGCTGGCCATGAAGGGTGTAATTGAACAGTAAGGGATTTCTTTTACGAGTAATGCTAATGATCTCACACTTGTCGGGATGAAATTCCATCAACCACTTACGTTCCCATTTTGTTAGGGTGTCGAGATCCGGTTGGAGTAACTCGGCATCCTCCTTGCTCTTGATGGTCAGATATATCATGGTATCGTCAGCAAATAAACGTGTAGTGGAATTCAGGTTTTGGGCGATGTCGTTTATGTAAAAAAGAAATAAACACGGACCAAGGACTGACCCTTGCGGCACTCCTGAAATAACTGGGGCACAGCCTGAAGAAACACCATCAAGCACTACTGATTGAGTACGGGTGCTGAGGAAGCTCTTAATCCAAGAGTTAATTTCTCTGCCTATGCTGTACCATCTCAATTAGTCTGTTATGTCCAACCTTGTCAAAAGCCTTTGAAAAGTCAAGTACGCACACGTCGGATTGAAGACCATGCTGCATGTTGTTAGCAATATCTTGGATAAATTCGGGTAGTTGAGTCTCGCAGGACCTCTTATCACGGAAGCCATGTTGTAAAGCATAAAAGATATTATGATGAGTTGCAAAAGACATACTACTGCAGATGATATGCTCCATGATTTTAGAGACAATGCAGGTCAGGTTAATAGGTCGATAATTAGGTACTGGCTACGGGCCTATCACCCCGAACCCGAAGGGTGAGGGATGATAGGCCCGTAGCCAGTTCCAAGGGAAAATAGTGTGCCCTATCTCCCCAATATAAACCATGAAGCATTTGTTTTATTACACCTCAATGTGACTCTGGAGACAAGGTTGTAGGGAAACACTTCAAACTATTTCCCTAGGGAAATAGCACTTGTAATCGGAATCAGCCAATGAAATGGCATAATTATGTTCATGAATATTCATGAGGTGTAATAATAATAAATATCATCATTTAAGACTCTTGTTTGGACTCATTTGAATGCATTTTCATGTTTCTGATTATAATCATGAAAATAATTTTAATTTTTTGGGGGGGAAGATTGTTACTGAATTGCTTGTTGTTGCATCAGTACTGTATTACATTTGTGAACTTTCAGAATGTCCATTCACTTATGTTATTTATAATTTCATGCTCTTCATTGCTGCCTGTATCATAATTTTGTAAATAATATCTTGGGCCAGAGTGGATCTGATTGTGTCACAAACATGTATGAAAATATGACCAGTATTAAAATAGCCGAATGTCATATCGTTGAGCATTCTTGTAGAATTGTACGGGCAAAGCAAATTCATTTGTACAATTTGAGGTTATGCATAAGAGTATTTTTTTTCAAAAATGGGGCTGTCCACAAGAAAAGCTGTTAAGGCTGAAACAAAAAACAATTTGTTTCCAGTGGGTTTTCCTAAAACCAAAATGTGAAATGTATTTTATTTTTCCCTTAAAACAATTTACCAACAAATAGAAAAAGTATAAATGTTTGTTGTCAAAAGAGTTGTAAGATTCATCACCTGCATTGGTTTGTGGAACACTGAACAACAATTTTGAATAATTTTCAAAGAATTTGATTAAGAAAAATGTTTACTTCTTAGGTATTTCTTGTTAACAAAAAAATGACCATTTGCAAAATCTTTCAAGTCAAAAAGTAAAATACAGTCCATTTTCTCAACAAAATAAAAAATGTATGCAGCCAACTGGAAACAAACTTTCCAATTATTTCAGTCCAATACAGGATTTTTCGTAAAAAAATTGTTAAAGCAGAGTTTTACTGTTTTTTTCTGTTTTAGAGTTCTTTATAAAATGTGAACCTGTGCATGAAATGTGAGATTTTTTGTTTATTCTATATACGAACAAAAGTATTTCACAATCCATGTACAGGTACACACATGTCTTGGGGATCTGTAGGGTCCTTGGACAGCTCCAAGTTATTAGGTATACTTTAAACAGGTACACCACACAGGTGTGCCTCAAGGCAGATACAGCCTCATACAGGTCTTTGAAAAGATGAGGTCCATTTCAGAGATAGGAGCAGTCATTTGCGATGTCCCCGATTGGTGACATATAGGGTGCAGATATAGACACTTACTGTTTTTTTCTGGCTCACAAAGGTTTTCATGTGCCAAATATATGTTTTTTGTTTTGTACGTATCCAGACCACACCCTCCAAATCAACAGATTAAAAAAAAAGATAATGTGAAAAAGTGGGATATGGACCCCCTTCTCTTGTATCCGTCTGTGGGCAGCTTTACTTTACGATCTGTTAATATTTGCTCAACAGGTATGTTATTGATTGGTGTATGCAGCTGTGGTGCTAGCTTTTGTAAGGTGTGAGCATAAAGAGGCAAAAACAATTTATGTGCAGATCAACAAAAGCCAGATAATTCCTGCCTATCATATTGGTCCTAATTAATGCCCTGGTGTGTCGAAATTTTCCAAAAGGCACCATGTATCAGAAATGAATTTTGAGTATAAAAAGTGGGATTTATTGGTGATTAAGAACAATATGGTATAAGGCTGGTCAAAGCATAGGTGGTTTGTATGTGTTGTACGTGAGTTACAGTGAGTCTGTAAGATCTTTCCTATTTAATAATTGTGTAGACTAAAACAGTAATATCGGTATTGCATTCTTGATTTTTTTTTAATTATTCATCTATTGCAATTTGCGCTGAAATTGTTACCTTGACAGAGTATCATTTGGTTCATTTTGTATTCAAATAAGCCACTGTGCCTGACGATTTGTTGCAATTTCACTTTGTCAATGTTGAAATTATTGGTCACAAAAAGTCAATATTTTTGCTTTTAAAAAGGGTTAAATTTTGTCACATTTTACAGGAATCAAATCAGATTTTGGCAAGCACATGGCAAGACTCAATGGATTCTTGTATGTATAGAACTTATAGAATGTTCTCCCTTGTTTTGAGGAGAATCAAAATTTGATTCCTGAGGATGGAGGATGCATTGAATCGGGTGAAGTGGAAGGAGGGAGTAAGGGTGGTTGCTGCAAGTGTGAGGTGAATCCGGCCACCCTCGTTCATGGGGACAAAACTGGATTTAAAACTTTGGATTTACTACTACTACATATTCCTTTCAGGAGAATTTTTATGAAAATAGATTCTTCGATTCTCACAAATTGGAGAAATTGAACCTTTGAGAAAGCAGGCTTATTCAAGAAATCAATTCCTATCAATATAATCAAGCATAAATGTTCTGTAAGTAGTGGGATTGTCTTGGGTCCTGGTGCAATTGACTTCCCAAGCCTTTTCCCCAGTTTTCCCAGCTTCCCCTCTCCCCCCCAAAAAAAAAATATTCAAATATTAAAATTGGTACCTTTGGGACAAAAAATTGCTTGAATTTAATGATTTTTGTCCTTACAAGTTGCTTCCTCATCCCCATTACACCAGAAGAAATCAAATGTAAATGGCTTCATTATATACTACATCTACATCTAAAATTGATCCTTATGCGAATACAAAACAAATCCTGGCATGAGCGTGTGACCAGGGCAAAGATATATGAAGATATCCGTCCAATTTCATCCTCTGTTGCCCAGCACCGAGCACAATATGCTGGTCACTGTTATCGTGTGATTGGTCGGGTGGTCTCGGGTGTTGCGTGTTGGAAGTTGCCATGCCCGGGCGAGGGTCGTCATCCCTTTGGCTACATTGATGTGATTGCTCGAGACGGTATCCGTCTGGCATCAATGGCTTAATGGCGGTCGGGGACATTTGGCGCTGCTTGGTGAACAGCATCTCAGCTGTAGCCATTTTATAGAAAGATAGATATCTAAAATTCCAAACCTCTGAATGCTAATAGCATTCTGAGTCTCAGCATTGACATCAGCGATGCATAGATTGATGACTAATATTTATTACTATTTGTTTGAATAAATCGATGTGAACTTTCTGTCATACATTCCAAGTTTTAAATGTATACATATGACCTGACATGACGAAAAGAGTGGAAAGTCGCATTGAGTCGTTTTTTTTTCCAAGACTGCTTGAACAGTGGATACAGGCTGCATGGTCTTTGCTTGATCCACCTGGGCAGCAAGTCAGCATGCCCTTTGTGCAAGAGATAAGAATTTGTTAAAGGTGCAACGAGAGATTTCAAATAATTGGTGTTCCTAAAAAAGTGAAAATTCTGGTTTTTGCACTAGTGTAAAGCTTTTTATCAAATATATCCCCATGTAAAAGGATTAAGCTGAGAACTGTTTCTTTGGTATAACAATTGTGAACTTTCTAATTTCCTATAGGAGCAAATACAAAATTCAGCCTATGTTTTCTATTGAAATATAAGCATACCGTATACAAATCGCCTTTTGTTTTCATGTTTTCACAGTTATGTCTGTAGCGAAACAAAAGGTACGGGATCTATTGAGTGTCTAATCTATATGAAATCACTATGTATCACAGAAAATACGGATGACTTTAAATCTCTCATTGCACCTTTAATTAAGAATTAATTATGGGCTCATATGTATCCTCGGCCAGAACAACTTTCAAATAATGGGCTCGGCGCAGTTTTTCTGACCTCGGACACATTATTCGCCCAAAAATGACACTGCAAACCCTTTATTTCTATTCTATTACCTAAAACAGCTTCATGTAATAAGAAAATGCATTGGCGACCCATTATTGCAGAATAATGGGCAGTAAACTGACCAATCAGAATGCTGCAATTTCAATAATGGGCAGCAGAGGTAATAGAATTGTCCATAGTATGCACATTCCATTGCTGCCACCCAACTGCACCAGCTGACTCAAACAATGAACATGAATCTGCAGCTATGCAGTCTGGAAACATACCCAATATGACATCCCGCTCAGTTTGTCATGTCATGTCACATACAGAGTGAATCAAAAATAATTGTGCATGAAAAAAAAAACAAAATCTGACCCTGACCTGTTTACTCAACTGTGATGGCGTTGATGTTTCCATGATCTGCATATTTTCGACTTGCTGTGCTGAAAAAATTAGGTAATTTGGTGAAGAAATGAGGTAGATATGAAAGATTTTCACAGCTGATCTAGGTAGATTTGTCACCATATTCAGACAAAATAGTGGAACTGAAAACCAGCTTAACTGTGTAAATCCCATTGGAATGGGGTAAAAATGGATCAGCCGAGAACATCTTTCATATCTACCTCATTTCACCAAATTCCTTCTTTTTTTCAGCACAGGAAGGCCAAAGTATGCAGATTATGGAAACATCAACTGCTTCACAGTTGAGTAAAGAGGCCAGGGTCAAATTCTGTGTTTTTTCATGCACAATTTTTTTTTAATTTTTATAAGGAAAATGTTTTGTACCTTCTCCTGTGTATAACAACATATTGTTTATTACCTACTCTTTCACACTAATACCCAGGTGACCAAATCCCACTTGGGGGTTGAAAAGTGTTACTCATGCTGCAAGAAAGTAAAATTTTTTCCAGGGTCTATAAGAAAAATGTGACCTATTTATGTTGTTTGACCTTCTGGCAATTACGATGGGTGGTCAAAGGTCATACAGGCTCTACAGGGGTTAATTTTTAACTGCTCATGTTAAAACCTCCAATGCTTGTGTGAGCTGTCTGAATTTGAATGAAGCCATAGAGGTGTGATTTTGCAATGTTTTATGTTATTCTTATTGACATATTAATTTTTGAACTCAGTGCTTTGAAAGGGAGAATAATTATCACTTTGCAGTGTTTCTGTAAATCATACGTAGAAAATATTTTGTCCAAATGAGGTATGCTCGTGTACGCTGATGTCATTGACACAATTTGCACTTCAGGAAAACGGGAATATTTATCAGCTACTATATACTAAGAAATAGTCTCCTGATGGAAACCATCCACATATATCGATGGAGACTTCTTGCCATGCTGACTGTGGTAGCTCTGACATTTGCATACGTTGCAAGTGATTTTGTAGTTCTACTGCTTGACATCATAGACAAAATTTTAGCTCCTTTTCCACCATATAATCAATTGCAGGAAATTAAAATCTTTGACAAACAAGTTGTATTGCGCATTTTGAAGACTAGTAGGTATTACAAATCTGCTATCGCATAGCAGAATGTTGTGTTGCGTCAATTCATTGTGTACATGTCTAAACGATTGTAGAGATGACTTTTGCGCTTTGTGTACCTCGTGTCATTCCAGTTGCAAGTGCGTGCTGCTTCAATCACCTTTTGTAGCAGATCATCTGCTTTTGTCACTTCTCTAATTTCTTCCAATGGCATAGCCTTTGGATCTGCATTTTGGATGACAAAGTTGACAAAACTTTTTGGCGTCATCAGTGCTTGACATGCATGTCGTATACAGTGTTTGGATGACATGACATGTAATCTGCTGGATTGCTTACTCCAAGTTTGTATTTTACCTTCATGTTGCATTGCTGCATTCGTAAATTGCATCGCTTGATGCAAGCTATGGGATTGCTATTTGGGTTGTTGAATATTACTTCTAGTGGTTTATGATTAGAAATGATTGTGAATTCTGACCCATATAATACAGGTGAAAATGTTCACAAACCCACACAATGGCCAATGCTTCCCACTCAGTTTGTGATTATTTCATCTCTATTTCTGTAAGCGATCTACTTGCAATGCAACAACTTTTACTGGTCCACAAGCATGATGTTTCTGATTAAAAATTGCAGCTAATCCAGATAGCATTGCATCAACTGTAACATCAGTTTGCATTTTCAATGACCTTTGTGACCTCTGAGTTGATGCATATAAGCTGTTTATCTCATAATGCAAAAAAACAATGATCATAGCTGTTGTAGACTGAAGTTAAAAATATTTTTAATTTGATTGAAAAATGATAACATTCTGACCCTTGTAAAGTCATGACCTTTGACCTTGTTAAGGTCTGTGTGGAATTGCAAAAAGGTTGAACAAGATGGGAATATTACATTTTCCCTATAGATAAGGAAAAAGTTCCATTTTTGTATAGCAGGTTTTACACATATTTTTCTTGCTTGGCTACCCAGGTAAAGCTATTTTGTATCTTAAGTTTTGTAATGCTAAGTATGATATGAATTCTTGTATTTTCCAATGTGTCCACTGCATATATTCGAGCTTCACAGGAAAAGACTTATGTCTGGAATCAAATCTGAGATGTGTCGTTACAAAATGCTGTGCATTAAGTGCAGACTTGACCTGGTAACAAGGTGCTCTAGAAAGCGTAATTATGTTAGTGTGATTGGCCAATTCAGCAGCGGTCAAGCATACTTTTGCTGCATGCTGCACTCTGTGCAAATACTCATACGATCAGCGCAGGGTGACGCGTCTTAAGATTTGATTCCAGACATAAGTAATCAGGAACTACAAGTATGACATCAAATGGCATGAAGTGCAAATCATGAAATCATACCGTATTGTCTGTAATATAATGCTCCCCGTCATGCGAGTGCAAGAAGGTCTTAAGTGCAATAGCTGCCATTTGTCAGAAATTCCCACCAAATATATTATTATGCCAAGTCTTTGGTCAGTGGCTCTTGAAATGGTTCTTCAGTTAACTTGTCATTTCAAGAGATATTAACTCAAGGAAAGATAAATTGAGTTATCCTAATACATGGTAGCACGCAGATGTATCACATGGCAGCCATTGCACATACAAATTTGTTTGCACGCAAATGATGATATGTATTTAAGAAATAAAGGGTAAGATGTTCATGTTTATGCAAGGCAGTAAAAACATTTGAATGGGTCTCGGCTTCGCCTCGCCCATTCATGTTTTTACTTGCCTCGGACACATTATTCGGCATAAACATGGACATCGCACCCTTTATTTCTATTCTATTACCCAAATAAATGACAGCGCGCGCCCTGTTTCCTCTGCGTAAAGGTTGGCGCGTGCACCTATAGTGATGGTGACACGCGCCGAAAAGAATGTTCGCTTTGCATCACGCACTAGGGCGTAATCGCGACCCATTATCGCTGAATTATGGGCAGTAAACTAACCAATCAAAGAGCGCGCTTTTGAATAATGAGCAGTAAAGGTAATAGAATTATGCTTTATGGATCTTGGTGTATGAAGTGTTAAAAATATCACAGCCTAATCATTTTGTATTGATATGAACATGTATTGATTAAGTGCAATAACTTGAGGTGGATTTATATATTGGAATCCAATATTGAGAATGAACACAACAGTGGAAAATATTATTGATATTAGATGTTATTTTTCACGATGGTTTTAGTAATTTTCACATATCAATGTGGAAACATGAAAACAGGCCTGTAAAAACTATGAGTTACAAAACGCTCACCCACCAAGGACACAGTTCAGTGGGTTGTACTTGTACCACAGCAGCCAACAAACTCCCGCTGTGCATGGATTACACCAACATCAGGTCACGCACTGCTGCCATTTCAAAACACGGACATTTACTTTGCATTTCCCAAGAAAAATCGATGACCGTGTAGAAATTTTTTTGTCTAAAATGGTCCTTTTTATACCACCTGAAACCGTTCAACAGAAAAACTTCTAACCGGTCACATATTTTTGTTTTAAAACCTTATAATTAAACCCGAATATCAAATTTTCACAGACGCCTACTAAAGTCTGTTGAAGAGACTCTTATTTGAACAATGATACTCATAACAATAGCTCAGCGGGATGTTGTCGGCTGCTGTGTACTTGTACATACATTGACATGAATTGACCTTTTGTGATCTGGGTATTATATATCATACCCAAACACCAGGGGGTGTATTTTCTAAATACATGGTGAATGGAAGCTACTGAACTGTGCCAAGGGAATTGAGATTTTACTAGCTCATAGTGACTTATTATATATAGCTTCTGTGAAAAGAGCAACTCATGACATTTTAAAAGAATTGCAAATCATGTAAAATTCTTTATACAAAAATAACTGGTCTGTACAGTTATACTGCGGTTACTGATATTCTGTTATTTGCGATGCCATCGAGCCAAATGAGTTTGATGTCAGAATTTCTACTTATTAGCCATGTTTAAAATGTTCGGTTATTTCTTGTCATCTGTTTTAGAACCTTTTAATGTGTTTAACTTTCCAACTAAGTGTCATATAACACGGGGGTTCATTAAAACATGGTGTGTGAAGTTTCCTTAAAAGTGCTTGTTCTGATCGTCTTTGGAACCCCCTGATTTAATCGGAAGTAGTAGCAATTTTGATATCAGACGAAAGGCTATATTTTTCTCATTTTCGTCCTGATATTTCAGCCTTCAAATCATTTCTCTCGCAAGATAGAGACAAAACACTGTAATTTTAATGGATAACCATCAAAATCGGCACTGTTAAGTGAATAGGATGTTGCAATATGCATTATTTAGAGAATAAAAGATGAGATTTTTTGTTTTGGCCATCTTAGATGGTGTCATAATGGATGGGCATCCAATATTTTGAGTGGTGGATGCCGGCGCAGCCGGTATCCACCACGATAAAATATTTAGAATTGTGTAATTTTTGCTTTTTATCGACGTAGTGTATTTGTCAAAAATATTCTAACATCATTCTTTCTTATTCATTTAAATAATTGCACCCCTCTTGAAAACAAATGTTTCAACCCAAG
>JAMKCH010087786.1:5470-17867 GCA_023653785.1 Ophioderma brevispina | reverse complement strand
AAAAGTGCCTATATGAAAATCTTCTGTTTTTGGTGTGTTTGGGTGATCGCGCGTGTGCGCGTGCGTGCGTATGTGTGTGCGGGGACGAGTGCGTGCGTATGTGTGTACTGTGTGTGTCTGTGTGTGGAATGCACGTTTTGGTGCTTTCTGTCATGTCTTATTCAGTATTTTTTCGTTGTACTTTTAACTCGCGCAATCTTTTGTATATGTTATTTATTATTATTATTATTATTTTAAATTTCAAACTTAATGCTTAAAAATTGACAGTACAAGCATTCGATTTTAACCTTTGTGTAATATGATAAAGATATTAAGGTCATCTTCATTTCCTGAAAAATGGTGTTCTTAACTTAAACCGTTCTCGATTTATGAGCGTTTTTGTGAATTTTGTACATGATTTTTTCGACCTTTGGATACAATCTTGTTCATAAGTCCTTGGAACACCTGTTAATATTGGCAGCTATGAAAGTGATAATAAGCTTGAAACGCATTGTAACTATAACTTTCTTTCCCCCTCCCCATCCCCTCCCAATCAGTGTTGAAAAATAATATCGTGCAGGATTGCTCAAGTGTGTCGTGCTCATGCAACATTGAAATGAGGGGGCGGGAACTAAATATGCACAAAGTGTTCCAACAATTTTGAACAAGATTGTAGGACACTCTCTCATGGGGGACACTCAGTTTCTTTACACCGGTAAATGGGATCATGGTGGGATTTAATACCAAAAGGCGGCAACGTGATAGAGTCTTTGAAACTAGTGTGTTGTGGGTCATCTTATCTACAAGGTCCATGCTACTAGCAACTAGAATATCACAGAAGGCACCCTCCCGCAAAACGCTCGATAAAAGGCACCGCAGGAAAGTTTTTAGTATTTTTTTCCTACTTTGTCGTATAAAACCCTCTCGTTGGATGTTCTACAACAGTCATGCTTCTCCACAACACCTCTACTTCAACCAAGTGCCAATTTGAGGCAAATATCTGCTCATTCCTTCTTTAATCAATACCTGCATTTATTATCCCCAGTTATACGTTATTATTATTATTACGTTTTTGTGTTTTGAAACTATCCACCGTGACTTTCCGCATCACTGACGTTCTGGATTACTGATCCGGATAGTACTGCACCTGGTCATTTAAAGGCAATCAGAGATAAAAATGTTCTCTCTGTAATTGGACCAGTCTGAATCTCTTGGTTCAACCAAAATGTATATCAGTCTCTTCCTCTTGTTAGGTATCTCGGCTAATGCTTTGTTGGCTTGGCGGATACAAACTGAAGAGAAGCAACATTTCTTGTTGAATATCGTTCAACCTATATATCACCTACATGATGAGGATCATCAAAACGCGTGTTCTGAAGCTCAACTTGAATTCAAAGTTCATTCAGATATGGTTGCTTCTGAAGCATTACAAAAGCTTGGCCCGAGCTTAAAATACCCACCTTACCATGGCAGTCATCAGTATCACCAAAAAGATATAGAAACAATTGCTGTCCTTCTGAAAAATGCAGATTTTGACAGCTTCATTCACCGTGCCAATATACTTCGAAGTTGTATCAACCCAACTACATATAATTTCGCCCTGAAGATAGCATTTTCACACCGAGAAGACGTGGCCGACTTGTGGTATCCTCCTCTCTGGCAGATAAATTCTAGAAGTTTCTTCACCGAGGAGATGATATTCCGTGCTACTAGACAATCTCAGCAAAAGAGTCCAAACCTGGTTATTCCCAAGGTCAACCCAAGCGCTTATGTTGATCCCGAATATAGCACCGCTTGGTTTAGGGAGGACATCGGTCTGAATGAAATGCACGCCAAAGTAGCTGGTTTACAATTGCATGATCCGCTTATCGGGAATGGCCCAGTGGATGTTTTCCACGTATTTATGCAGATACTTGCGCGCTATGACGCTGAAAGATTGGCGGTAGGACTCCCAAGAGTTGACGGACTCGACAATCTTTGGCTGGTGAGTTGCATAAGGTTTTCAAAACGAGGTTTCTCATTTTTATTTTACATCAACAAATTCAATCCATGGCACAACATGTTGAGATCCATAACTTCTAACATTAATAACTTGACTTTAGATTTTGTGTTATAGACAAATCCGACCAGCCAAATGATGGTCGGAATTGATCCGCCATTACTGGGGGGCCTCCAACCCCAAACCTACCCAAATCTTTTGTACGTCTGTACCACGCTTGATAAAGTATAATTCAAAAGCTACACTTAATCTGCACATTTGGGTGAATTCAAGCAGGATGCACCCCAGCTATGGCTGCCAGTGAGGTGTTGGAATGTGCGAAATCGGATTGGTGTATAATTATAAGATATTTCGTGCCATCTCTCCTATTGAAAAAAAATAACACGAGGACCCAAAGACATGGTATGTTGCGCTATATTTTTTAACCAAAACTATTAAAATATATTTTTAGATTCTCTTTTGATATAGGGGAGTTATTTGAGTTTTTCTGCAATTAATTTCTGACAGGTGTATACATTAACAAAATTTTCACGTCTTGTGAAAAATAAATCAACCAAATGTGTCCTATATAAATGTGCCGAAGCTTTAATATGCCCAATACTAAAATGTACTGCATTTATATATCTTTCTTATGGTGCTAAGCTGCCCTAAAATAATAAATACACAACGAATACAATTACCGAGGAATCCAATTGAAAGATTGTGTAGAAAAATATTACTTACGAATACAATATTTGGCGGGAGTTTTCGTGACCTGACCCATTTGACACAGTTTTTTCTGACACATTTATGAATTCGGAAACCTTAACGGAATAATAATGTGCTTTATAAAGCCATATTTGGCATCAGGGCGGTATTGTTAAACAACACAATGTATGGCCATATTGGTTTGTATAGACTAAGCCCGTTGAGTTCGCTTTCAAATGAAATATCAATGAAAATTGTGGATTAGCCTATGCAATGCAATTCGAAACTGAATGAGGTCAATTTGGTGGTGAAAATATGTACGGAAGTGGATGTTTATTTGCCTTTAAAGCCCAATTTGAGGAAAATAAGAAGGTAGAAAACACCTGAGTAAGTCCGTTATAATGTAAGTGTCATTTTAGATAACTGTACGTTTTCTGAGTAACTGTGTTTACAGTTAATGTATTTGTCGGTAAACTTTAGTGTATTCGTTAGAGTTTTATACGAGTAGCATGGACAATTATGCCCATTCTTTTTGAGGTATGATCTGGACAATCCCATTGTCTGATCCTGGTATAAAAATCATGATAAATAAAGAACTGAAGGAATACACTTGTAGCAATATGTGAAAGAAGCAATAGTGCCAGAGCAACAGATGTTTGTATCCCTGTACAGTAAGGCCCAACAAGGTAGATGGCTATGTTGGGAGACAGCAATGCAAATGGACATGAGGTGGAACTTGTCATGCCACAACAAGACAGCCTAATTATATAGTAATGGTGATCCGTTAATGGACCCTTAAAGTGACTTGACTTTTGACCCCTGTAACTTGACCACATGTTACAAATGTCATTAAATGTCTTTTGCGTGTTAACAACGTTACGAGGAACATTATTATTGAGTTTCAACTCAATCCAAGCATTCATGGATTTAACCTTTCACCCCTATAACGTGACCCCTGGGTCAATGATGGGGTCAAACTGTACTTGTTCTGTATCTATATACGATGTCACGAGGATTATTCCTGACAAATTTCAGCTCAGTCGGAGCTTGTTTGTAGATTTTGACCTTTGACCTTGAATTTTGACCTTTGGGGTCGAGACTATCATAGACCTCTCCTACCATTGATGTTACATCACTGCAGCAATATCGGGCTTTATCTCTCTAGGTTGATATATAGCCAGTTTGACCCCCATAATGACCTTTGACCCCGATATAAAAAAAACCTCATATACACTGGAAAAATGCATGGTTCCAGTGCAAATAAAAATATCTACTTTAATTTGTTCTGGTTATAAACATTCTTGAAGTTAGTTAGCTTAAAACCGGAAGTGAACTGTAAATTACTTTTGACCCCAAAATAAAAATACCTTGCCACATCGGGTAACATTAATGCATATCTGAAGGTTATGCCACTCTACTCTGTTTGGATTTTGAGATAAGAATTAAAAATATTTTTGAATATTTTTGTTTTTTTACCGGAAATGACAGGGGACAAGGTCATGTGACATAAATGGGATGACTATGCGGTCATTTGGTGTAAGTCTGGTCAGAATACGTCAAACCATGACTGAGCAAGAAGCAGTTGAAGTGAGTGTTGCTAGAAGAAGGAAAGAAAGAAGGCATCCGAAATAGAACAAGACGGCCTGTAGGCCGTCTTGTAAGAAACAGCAATTAAGAAAACAATAAGTTAGGCGAAACGCCTAATTTAAGAATACCGCATCAGAAACAGAAGAAGACGGACCGTAAGGCTGTCTTGTAACATGCTCCTCTACTCCTGGGCACCAGAAATGCTGAAATCCCACTCAAAAGCACTCTACAGGATACACTTCCTACACCAGCCAATCTGAAGACATGGAATAAACATGCTCTTGGACTGTGTGCTCTGTGTGGATATAACAACTGCATTATGATGCATTTACGATCCGAAAGGTACAATTGGAGACATGACATGGTCCGTCGTGAGATTGTCCCTTAGCTAGTGCCAGCCATCCTTCGTGCATTAAAAAAGAGGAGGACAAGCAAATCAATAGTGGCATGGCCAGACAAGTCAGACAAGGGCACTCACTATTCCATTGCTACCTGGCTTGGAGAAAAGAAGCAGGGATGTATCCAGAACAGTGACGACTGGACTGTGTTGTGGGACGCCCCATCATATTCCCGCCAGAAATAGTCACCACATCACGGAGACCAGATGTCACCATCTATTCTCCTGTAAGAAAGAAGGTGTTGTCAATGAGCTGACAGTACCGGCAGAAGAGAATATTGCACAAGCAAGATAAAGATCTTATCAAGGAAGCTCAAAAAGCTAGATGGGAGTTGAAATACTTCTCATAAGTGGGGTCCAGAGGATTCACCAAAAAGACTCTGAGAACCTGCTTCAAACTGCTTGGGCTGACAAGAATGGTTCTACGAGCTACTTGTACATTGCGGCTATCAAGAAAACACAAGAATTTTAGTAGTTGGGAATTGGTCACACGACCATGCATCCCAAAACTCACTTTGATGAGTATATTTCTTCCCATAAAATAATTTATTGTTTACAGGAATTTTTTTCCATGTAATACAGTTCATCAAAGGTAATGATTAAAGGTAATGCCTTTTTCTAACAACAAGCATTTGTGTAAAAATTATTTTTTTTCAAAAGAGACCGAAAAAAGTTGCACTTTTCAACTTTCTAAAGTGCCAACATGTTTACAAAAGTTCATCACTTTAAGTCTTCTTCAGTTTAGTTGAGCGCATGTTTCAAAATGTTTCATTTAACATAACGATTCATTTCCCTTCTAAATTTAAATAAAATTGCCATTACTTGAATTAAAATTAAGTGTCAGTTATTCAATATCGGGTGTGTCCACCATCCTTGTCAATGACAGCTAAACAGCGACGTCGCATAGAATTTGTAAGGTTACTGATCAGCCCTTGGTCGATCCTGTTCCATGCCCTGGTGAAAATTTGTGGCAAATCTGCTAATGTTGTGTCATCGTCAACATTGACCTCTCCTGTAGCTTGGTACTTCGCTCTTAAGTTTCGTATGGCTTTTGGTGTACACTGCATTCTCCTTGCAATCTCTTTTACAGGAACCCCTTCTTCCAGAAATGCAGTGCATCTCGCTCGTTCTAACTCAGTTAAATGACCCATTGCAAGAGAAATCACATTACCAAATGTGTCATGAAAGATTTCTTGCAACATTTGCCATTCACCAATCATCAATCAGTTCATTCCTAAAGCATTCATTTAAATTTAGCTTCTCTTTCCATAACTCACACCTGAATCAATTCATAAAGCATTATCTTTTCTTTTCATGACCCATACCTGTATCAGTTATTGCCCTCGTCATTACGAAAAGCATTATGTAATCGGGATTACACTAAATCAGAATTATGAGCAATACAGATACAGATAACTATCTGGTAGATTTGACGGCTCTATCCCACAGAGAAGACGGTTCACGGTCACGTAGTCGGCATTTTATACTGAATTCCTTGCTTCACAGTATTGCTGCAATTTGTTTATGGTTACCAAATTGTCGCTAGTTAAAGTAATTACCGCCATGTTACTCTCGATGAGCCAAGACTTTACCGGAAACCCAATAGCAAAGCCAACGGTGATTTATTAAAAAAAGGTTCAATAGCCATAATTGAGTGACTGTTTCCCGGTCTGAGAAAAGTAGATTAAGATATTTTCCGTTACTCCCCCTGATAGCGCCTATACCTCATGCAATTCCATCGGTTAGCATACGAGGGTATAACGTAAATCAATGGAAGAGCCGTGTCTTTATACGCACGCGGTTGTTTTTGACCATCGCCCATGCTCCAGGGGCAGGTCTCCCTCACTAACCTCAAAGGGCAGCTATTTATTTTTCATGCTCCAGGAGCATGAGTGGTGGTCAAAATCTCACACTTTCGTGTAAAAATAGCTGGCGTCTGAGCTCTGCCGCTACTCACGCAGGGCCCTGTACTCACGATTCAAAGTAAGCGATGAGAATTCAAGCGATTTTTTCACATTTCTTGCACACTTATGAAGCCGAGAATTATAATTACCAATCTCCATAGATCAAGGAACCTAGTCAACTAACATTTATCGCTATATTGGCGAAATTCAAAACAGGAGAAGAGGAGCGATTTGGGGTTCCTTTACATTGGAAGATGCATTGCGCAACAAGACTTGTGCAATCGACTACGTCACACGAATTTGCTAAGGTCAGAGAAGGAAAGCTTAAAGTGTACTTACAGGCTAATTTTTAATTTAAGTATGTTTTAAAAGATGTCTTTGCGGTCTGAAAGAAATAATACTTACTGCAATATTGATTGCCTTATTAGCAGAATTAACTAATAAATGTTGCCCATGGAGGTCGCCATGTTCGGCATTGGTGACGTCGCTCGGCATTGGTGACGTTGTATGACTTTGTAAGTTAATAGATAAAAACAGGTGTCTAAGGAATGTCTAGGCTACTCCTGGTCAGAAAATCGGATTATATTGTGTGTCCGGTAGAAAAGCAGTAACGATCGATTAAAAACTGGGGCGGATTTTTGAACAGAATATAGCTGAAAAGGTTTGGTTATGGCATTCACTAATCTTTCACTGGCTACTTATTTCAAGACACATTATGTACTATATACCATCATAATTTTCAATTTTTCTCGTGGGCCGATCAAAATGGCTGCTATCATACGGAAGATATTATTAACGTTTTACTTTGATATCAATAATATAGTGTCATTTTTCTAACTGAAAGACATTCATTTGAAACAAAAATGTATTTATAATATTTTGAAGCGCAAATTATATTAGCCTGGCATTTCGCTTTAAGCGTATTTTTAGGCGTAAAATCGCAACGAAATATAGTGTTAGTTTTTGGCTTATAGCGGCTATATTATACGATTATTTTTTGAAAAAGATATTTTTGGCATCCTGAAGTCATAAGCTTTCCATTGGTAAATAGCTTAATATATGCCGTCCGAGCAATGAGGATCACCTTTAACTCAGGTGTTCTTGCTGATATTACTTTTGCTGACTAATATTTTCTTTTCAGACGACAAAAGACGTAATAGCCGAAGGATATGATCCGCATCTCTCTCTCAGATTCGGAGAGAAGAGGTTTGCTGCTCGACCAGCGAATATGAAAATTCAAGACGACGTACGAGACCCAGACAATATTCGAACTAACGAACAATTTATCTACCTGGCTCGGAAGATTGAGGATAATATTCGTACTGGTTTTATGACAAATGTTGGTAACAATTTTACTTCTCTTTCAAAAGTCTCTTGAAAACTTTTCTATTTTCAAAATTTATACCATCATAAATCATGCTGTACATTTGTTTTGGTTTGTTTGAAAGGCTGTTTTCCCTGAGTTAAGGGGAGGTTCACGTCCCAATATTGGCCAAATGTGATATTATCCACTGGCATGAGATATTTCAGTTTTTGAATTTTGCAGAATGGAACTTCCCCAATGCTTTTTATCCCGTTCTAAGTAGATACTATGTTCCTGATATTATGATATATGAGGGAGTAAAGTTGACAAGTATATTCAAAAACTTTGTTGACAACGCATTATTTCTTATACTTTTATATATATATAATGTATTTCAAATGGCTAAATGTATGGAGATTTTTTTTAAATATCTTGTACACCAACTTACACATTAATTTTTGATTAACAGCATCCGATAATTATAACAATTTCGAAAATGAAAATTCAGGTTTCATACTGACTGCATTTTTTATGTATTTTTTTTGTTTCTCACCCTGCGATTTTTAAGCAACTTGAAATTTCAGGATATAGTGTATGCCTTGGCTTGATATTATCAATACCACTAATACTGTGCACGTCCTAAAATCGTTGATGCAGATCAACATCAAAAATATAGAACAGGCTCATGTACCGTGGTGGGCCAATGGATTATCGCAGCTAAGATTAAGCAACTCCAATTTTCTATCTTTGCACTTGAAAGGCATGCAGTCAAATTTGATCAATCTTTGTCTTCAACAGGAAAACGGTGAGCAGCTGCCCATGACCAAAGACTTGCTTGATGCTATGATAAGAGGCTTCTCAACGAACAAAAGACTTTACACTGCTCAAGGGATAGGCCTACACGATCTTGGTCACGAGCTATTGTCTGTTATAACTGATCCTGATGGACGTTACCAACAAGAGATAGGTGTAATGGGAACGCCAGAAGCGGCCTTGAGGGATCCAGTATTTTACCGTTATCATCGTCTCATTACAAATTTATATGATAAATACCAAATGACGCTTCCAGCTTACGGGTATGTATAATTCAGCATTGGACCTTTTTAGCTCACACAACTTACACAAGTTACACCAGTTGTAGTAATGTAGTGTTGATGGGCCAAATATTGGAAATCGATTAATATTGACCATTACTCAATTATGCACCATTCAATCGCTGACGTTTTTCGATATTCAATACACACCTCAGACCAGAAAAAATAAAAAAAACCACAATGATCTAGCGCAGTGTACAACGTTCTTAATTTTATATACAACCCCAAATTTAACACCTTCTTGCGGATCAAAAGTGATAAAAAATATTGAATACAAAAGAAATTTAAAACATGATTACATCAATGAAATACAATAGAGTTGAACATTTTAAATACATGTACATAGTTTTCACTTTATCTTGATGTGAGCTTTCTGTCGGGGTGAGTTGGAAGGCACTGCAGTGAAATTATACACTGTAAAAAGTGTTTAGAAATTCTGGACTACTAGTGTTTAGATGGCTATTATGTCAAGGATTTAAACATCGTTTAGATTGTGTTTAGGTACCTTTGGTGTTTAAATGCTAAACGTTAAGCAATCCCAGCACATTTTTGTCCAAAATATCTAAACACTATTTTTACAGCTTAATCCACAAGACGTCCATTGAGTTCATTGGAGAGAAGAGTTTACAATCAATCAATCAATTTATTTCCATATACATGTATACAATACATCAAATAACATTAAAATACAATCTACATACATGACAGAAACAACAATATGGGTGAAAAGTCCAGAAGGCCAATAATGTCCGAAAATATACTTTTCCTGGAAAATACAAACGAAAATGTTTCAAAATCATATAAATACATTTTGAAAAAAAAGCCTACACGACTAACAACAGACAAAACAAAGGACGGTGCTCGGGACAAAATAATCATAATTAGAAAACGTTTAATTATAATTTGAGAGAAAGTTTTGCTTAAGCTGTAAACGGAAGTGTTTTACGGACTGGGATGTTTTATTTTATTCTCTAATTAATTCCAAATAATGAGGCCGTTTGTTCGAATACATTGGTCAAAAAAGTCCTTTTGTTCTTGGTTAAATCTACATGTCTTGTCTGATAGTCATGGATGTCAGAGAGTTTTATAAAATAGTTATTCAATGTATTAGGCAATTCACTTCTTGAATATTTGTACATGAACACACCCAGTTCGAGAGAGTGCATGTCTTCAAAAGAAGTATATTGTATTTTGCAAATAAATTTTGGGAATGACTTCTGTAATGGCTATTAGAAATTGGCACAACGTTCCACGAAGGTATTAGCTCATTGGTCTAGTTATCCTCCACAAAAGATACACTGTCCAAACGACATCATTGAAGAGCAGTTTATTTTAGTTATCATTTTATGTATTTTTTAGTACTCCACTTTATTTTTACATATACTTGTCCCGTATTACTGGTAGCAATTTTGACGGGGTTTCTTCATAGAGGAAATCCGATATGACATTTGCATGTGAATAGGAGTTATTTTACAAATATATGATGGGTTTTGTTATTTAATTCCCAGGGATACAGATTTCCAGTTCTCTGGAATCCGTGTCCATGATGTTGACGTGAGATGTATTGCGAATCCACAACAAGGCGTCCTTGAAACATTCATGGAGAGTACCGCAGCACATATTATGTACGATCAAACCATTGGCGATCATCTGGCGAAGGATTCAAAACCTCATCTGAAGGTTAGAATTAATTATCATGATAATGAATACATTTCTTTATCATTTAAACTTACTGTGAAATTCATGGGCGTTGCATTATAATCATGGTGGCATAGACTAATTACGGATTAATTCAATTACGACAATAATTATTGCCTGATATTTTACTGATTTAATTGTAATATAACTGTTGCCTTTTCAATGTCACGACTTATATTTCATAGCATTCTTTAAAAACTTATGGCAAATATCTATAAAAATATAAAGAACCATTTTCGCTTTAAACTGAATAATAGATAAAATTGAATTACCAAACATACATATAATTTATGATTGTTTTCAGATACCTTATGAGCGCTTGAATCATCACAGATTTGAATATAAGATCAATGTGCACAACGACAATCCAAGTGGAGATGACGCCAAGGCTGTTGTGCGTATCTTTATTGCGCCTCATAATGACGAGACGAATATGCGATTCAAATCCCTGAACGACCAGCGCAGATTCTTCATTGAAATGGACAAATTTGTAGTACCATGTGAGTATTTCATTTATTATCGTACAGTAATAATAGTTTATTATTCTAAACATACTGCATAGTCTAATTTTTATCACTACAACGTAAGATTGTTATATGTCATGGGTAAGAAACTACTAGGTCTCATCTGACAAACAGTAGAAAAAGAGTCGAGATGGGAAATTTTCTGTGCATTTCGATAAGAAATTCATCGCCTGGTGTTTTAATCCCTCAAAATATAGATTATTTTAAAATTCAAATCAACCTAGAAACCAAACAATTGTTTTACCTTGTAAGGTGAACAATCAAGATCACACTATACAGAATTTGAGTCTGGAAGGTTAAAAAACATAAACAAAATATGTACATAAATCCTTTTGTTTTAATTTTTTTAAATCAACGTTTAGATTGAAAGTGAAAATACGCTTTTAACCACGACCATAACGAATTGACAAATAACACAAAGTGCTTGTTTTCAAAACTAATGATTATTTAAACCATATGTTAAATTTTAAGTATAAGAACAGAATACGTCATTTATAAGTCAAACCATGTACCACGATTAATTCGATCGGACTTCCGGAGGAAATTACGTGCAAGACAATTATACTAGCAGTCCGTTAATATTGATATTAGAAATTAATATCTAACAATCCGCATACTTTATTCATACAGTACGAAAAGGTCACAACGTCATAAAGCGATCATCGGTGATGTCATCGGTAGGTTTTCCTAGCGTCGACACCTACGAAGATTGGAGAGCTTTTGTGAACGGCTATAATTTTCGCCAAGATCGTGTCATGGGCTGTGGATGGCCTTCAAATCTCCTACTGCCACGTGGTACCCCAGAAGGAATGGATTTCGATCTCTTCGTTATGGTGACCGATTGGGAGAAGGAACGAGCGGAATCAGTAGAGGCAAACGTACTTCCCGATCTCGATTTTGGTAGTAGCATTTGCGGAGTTAAGGGAACCGCATACCCATTTAGCACATCTCGTGGTTTTCCTTTTGATCGCAAGTTTACCCATTACAAAGTTTTGAGAGAGTTTGCGAAAGACTTCGACAATATCTCATTGGGAAATTTGAAAATCGTGAATGAGAAATAAAAGTATTATTAAAACGTGGAATATGGGACATAGTTACAAAAGAATTAAATTAATAAAATAGGTATCAAAATATTTTTTCTAGTACAAACAGCCACTTGGGTTCGAACCGATCTTAACCCTCGTCTACCGAAGGGGGGGGGGGGTTACCACCCCCCCCCCCCCCC
>JAMKCH010087785.1:2506-16485 GCA_023653785.1 Ophioderma brevispina | reverse complement strand
AGTGCTTACACAGGAGAAGAGCAAGATAAAACCATAGCCAAATATGAAATGAAAAACAAAGTACATGAAAAAGGCTATCGTAATAGACCTTTAACCGATCAACAAAAAGCGAGCAACACCAAAAAATCAAAAATTAGAGCAAGAGTAGAACACGTATTTGGTTTTATGGAACAAAGCATGAATGGCTTAGTTTTAAAATCAGTAGGCATAGCAAGAGCATCAGGAATAATAGGATTAATCAATTTAACCTACAATTTATTTAGGTATGAACAAATCAAAAGATTAAAAATAACTTACTGATAAATAGGTAGATGGATGGATGGATGGATGGATGGAATTTGAAAATTTTGTGGTAAAACCAACAAATTTTAACTACTTTTGAAATGTGATTTTTCTCAAGAAGATAAAAAAGGGTTCTTATTTTTTTGAGAAACAGAAAAAATCAATTTTTAGAACCCACCTTTAATCAAACTTTCTTATGAAAAAACATTTTTACATTGCATTTCTATTTTTAGCTACCGTTGCTTTTGCTCAAGAAGAAACTTCTAACTGGAAGAAAAAAGGAAACCTCAATTTATTGTTCAACCAATCGGCTTTTAACAACGAATGGCTTGGTGGAGGAACATCAAACGTAGCGGGTAGCCTTAATTTTACATACGAATTCAATTATGCTAAAAATGATTGGACTTGGGACAACAGATTGGCGGCTGCTTATGGATTGACAAAAATCAAAGGAGAAGACATTACCAAATCGGAAGACCGCATTGAATTCAATTCTATTGTGGGTAAAAAAGCTGGTAAAAACTGGTTCTACTCTGGAATCTTAAATTTCAAAACTCAAATGGATCGTGGAGAAGATAACGACGGAAACTATATTTCTCATTTTTTCTCTCCTGCTTACCTACAAACTGGTTTGGGTATGTTGTACAAGCCTTCTGATAATTTCAAATTAAATATTGCTCCTGCTACAAGCAAACTTATTCTTGTTGACAGCCAATTTACTGAAATAGCACCTTCTTTTGGTGTTGAAGTGGGAGATACAAGTCGCTTAGAATTTGGAGCAAGTGTAAGCCTTTATTCCAAATATGAAGTCCTTAAAAATGTTTCTTTTGAAAACATCTTGAACCTGTATTCAAATTACCTGGAAGAAGCACAAAATGTAGACATCGATTACACCTTGAACATCGTTATGAAAATCAACAAATACATGTCTACCAATATTTCTTTCCAAACTATATATGACGACAATGCCATCAGTGCTGCGCAAGTAAAAGAAGTATTTGGACTAGGAATCAATTACGGTTTTTAATACATTTCAGAACGTTATATACCCAAAAAAAGAACTTGGTTTAAAAACAATTTTACTGTTTTAAACCAAGTTCTTTTTTTAATTCAGTTACTCATTTAAAATTGGTAATTTGATAAGATGGATTTGAGCTTGTTCTTTACATCTTCCCCTCCATCATAAATCATTTGTTCATCACTAGGAAAAGGAACTGCTTTCAAATCTAGATAGCTCGAAATTTCTTTTGCCAATGCTCTTCTATCTCCGATTCCTGTTGCATAAATATGCTTAAAAACATAAGTGCTACTTAATGGGTAGTTGTCTAATAACTGTTTTGTTTCTAAATCTCTATAAGATACATTTCCGTTTATTTGGACACTTTTCAATTGTTTGTATTCGTAATATTCAAAGCGTACTTTCTTTAATTTGTCAATTTTTATTTTTTCTCCTTTTTCGTCTCTAACTTGATCGTCATTTTCATCCAACAAATATTCCCATCCATCAACAATTTCTTTTTCTTTTATAAATTGACGTTCTTTTACTTGTTCAGGAGATATCAGAATATCTCTAAATTCAATATTTAACTCATAATCATATCGTTGATCAGACAATTTAGTATTGTGATATTCTACCCAGATATTTTTCAATCCATATGTGCTAAAATTTAGTAAATCTCTCTCCAGTCTTTTTGGAATTACTTTTTCTGTACTGTTTGTAACATTTACAATCACATAATCAATTCCTTTGTGATGCGCCTCTTCAATTAAACTTTTAACATTTTTGTACATCGGATTGATTCTATTCAAATACGTTAAATCATTGTATGCTTTTCGATAGTCGTACTTATTATGAACGGCATTCTTCATTAAGTTTTTGGCATTTGCATATAAATATTCTGAAAGTTTCTTTTTTGTTGAACGAATTTCTAAATTGTAATTTTCAAATTTAAATTCAGCGTCTCTATTTTCATCAATAATTTGCAAAGGTAAAACCGGAGCTATTTTTTCTTGTCTTTGATCTAGCTTCAGATACGTTTCATAAATTTCTTCTAATTTGGCTGGATTATTTTCTTTTTCTAAAAAATCAATCCTTTTCTTATCACGATTTACAGCTTTTTGAAAAGCCGTCTCTAACATAAATACGTATTCTTGCTTCTTTTTCTTATGCTTATTGGTTCGCAAGTTTTTCAATGCAATATTAATTGCGTTTTCGTAATTTCCTGAATTCAATTCTCTTTCTGTACGTTTTAAACTTCCACAACTTGAGGAAATAAAAATTGCTAAACAGAAAAATAGTGCTACATGTAATTTCATCGATTCTTGTTTTATTTTTTAGTAACTCAATTTATATGCCAAATATAGTATTTATTACCCTTCTTCAGTATATTCATCGTATAAAAAGTTATTATACGGAAATCGTTTGGTATGAATTTTCTTTACTTCTTCATATACACGATTTTTGAATTCTTCTAAATTCTCTTTATTCAAAGCAGAAATAAACACGCAGTTGCTTTCCATTTTCGACATCCATGTTTTCTGCAACTCTTCCAACGTGTAATGTGCCTCTGTTTTTTCTGTCACCAAATCATCTTCATCAATGGTATCGTACGTATAGGCATCAATTTTATTAAAAACCATCATCACAGGTTTGTTGGCACTTTCTATTTCTTGTAAAATTTTATTTACCGACTCAATATGGTCTTCAAAATTTTTGTGAGAAATATCAACTACATGCAATAACAAATCGGCTTCACGAACTTCATCCAAAGTAGATTTAAATGATTCAACCAATTGGGTAGGCAGTTTTCGGATAAATCCAACCGTATCGGTCATTAAAAACGGAATGTTTTTAACCACTACTTTACGGACGGTAGTATCCAAAGTTGCAAATAGTTTGTTTTCTGCAAACACATCGGACTTGCTCACGACATTCATCAACGTAGATTTTCCCACATTGGTATATCCTACCAAAGCGACACGCACCATTTTTCCTCTGTTTTTACGTTGAACCGCCATTTGCTTGTCAATTACCGCTAATTTTTTCTTCAAAACAGTAATCTGATCTCGCACAATACGTCTATCCGTTTCTATTTCGGTTTCACCGGGTCCTCTCATCCCTATTCCCCCTTTTTGTTTATCGAGGTGGGTCCATAATTTGGTCAATCGAGGTAATAAATATTCACATTGTGCCAAAGCCACTTGGGTTCGCGCATAGCTGGTTTGTGCTCTTTGAGCAAAAATATCAAGTATCAAATTGGTTCTATCCAAAATTTTGCAATCCAATACCTTTTCAATATTTCGCAATTGAGCAGGCGACAACTCATCATCAAAAATAGCAGTTCCCACATTGTGTGTGTCAATATATCTTTTGACTTCTTCTAATTTTCCTGTTCCGATAAAAGTTTTAGGGTGTGGCTTCTCGAGTTTCTGAACATAACGCTTTATAGAAACCCCTCCTGCAGTGGTAACTAAAAATTCCAATTCATCTAAAAACTCTGTCGATTTATCCTCATCCTGATGCTGGGTAATGACACCTATCAAGACTGCCTTTTCCGAACTTACCTTTTTCTTATCTATCATGCTGCAAATGTACAATTTTTGTGGCATCGATGAATTGTTGAATGAATGTATTTTTGTACCTTGAAATCTCTATTAATTGCCAAAACAAATGCCTGAAAATCTTTTTTCTATTGCTTTTTACAATGTCGAAAACCTGTTTGATATTGTAGATGGAAAACACACCTTAGACCGGGATTACACACCCAAAGGAAAGAAAAAATGGGGCACCTATCGGTTCCAAATAAAAATTAAGAAAATTGGAAACGCAATTTCTAAAATAAGTGAAGATACCTGTGAGCAACCTCCTTTACTTATCGGCTTATCAGAAGTTGAAAACGCACAGGTTTTGGAGGATTTGATACAGTCAGCACATTTAAAAAAAACTCCTTATTCCTATGTACACTATGATTCTCCAGATGAAAGAGGAATCGATACAGCTTTGTTATACCATAGCGATTTCTTCCAAGTACTCGAATCAAAGGCCATTCCTGTTTTGCTATACGACAAGCATGGTATAAGAGATTATACACGAGATATTTTGTATGTCAAAGGATATCTTTATGGTGAAATCGTTCATGTTTATGTAAATCATTGGCCATCGAAACGTACGGGCTACGACGAAACGAAATCAAAAAGAATTGAAGTCGCTAAAATTCTACATGAAGCAATTGCATCCATTCAAGAAAAGAATCCAAAGATTATTGTAATGGGCGATTTTAATGACAATCCAAATGATGAAAGTATTGCAAATCATTTGACAAAAAACGGACTCTTCAATCCTATGACACCCTTATACAATCAGGGAAAAGGGGCTTCTAAATTTTACGGAAAATGGATGCTTTTTGATCAAATTCTGCTGTCAGAAAATTTCAAACAAAACTCGAGTCTTCGTTTTAAGAAAGCTTCCATCTTTGATCCTGATTTTTTAAGGAATCCACGTGGAAAATTCAGAGGGGAACCTTTTCGAACTTATAGCGGAAAATATTACCTAGGAGGTGCTAGTGACCATTTTCCTGTCTACCTCGTCTTTGAAAAACTTTCCAATTAACCAATAATATTCATTCAAAAACCTACCTTTTATTTGGATTAAAATCTTGCGGTGCTGTTTTTTCAGTTCCTCTATTCTTGGAAAAAATCTCCCATTCCGAAATTTCAAATACCGTATTATTCGATTCAATTTCCATTTTTCGAATTGCCCTTCCATCGGTATATTCCCAATCTTTCCCTGTACCATCTTCTCCAAGTATTCCAAATATATCTTGTCTTTCGCCCTGAGCATCTACAAGTTCATATACATCGTCTCCATTTCCTGAAATGTAACTGCTGTGAAGGTTGGGGTTCTTTTGAAAAATAGTGGCAAACTCATTCCCAGCAATGATATAAAATGCTCCCGATTCCAAAATTCCTGTCAGGTTCAGCCCTTCTCCTGAAACGGTTGTTGCCCCATTGATGTATTTGTTCAATTTCCAACCTGACAAATCCATCGCTTGTTTCCCCATATTGTACAGTTCTACAAAACGAGCACCTGTACTGTTTACAGGATCGGCTATTTCTGTAATCAAAATCTGAGGAATTGCAACTGGGCAATCTTCGTATTCTTGACCAAAGGAGACATCTTCTAAATTTCTTAATTGCAATAGCGGCAACGAATTATTTTTATAAAAAACACCGGTCAATTCCCCCTTTCCTACAGGGAATTTCTCATTTGAAAAATTGGCAGTTTCCTGAGTAAACACTCCTATTTTTTGATAGAACCCACAGCTTTCCAAAAATCGAATTGCAGTCGCGCTTCCTGAATAATAAGTAAATGCTTTTCCTTTTTCTGCCTTGACAAGCTGTACATTCAACACGGAAACCAAGATGTTTTCAATCGAAAATTCCAAAATACCTTCTATTAGTATTTCTTTTGGTTTCAATGTGGCTATTTCTGTTGTTTCTACTAAAAAATCGTGTAGTTGGTCTTCTGAAATCTCTCCCACCGAACCTTTTTCATAAACCCCAACTGTCAGTTTCCCTTCTATTTCATCCATATACAATTTGTTGAGTTTGAGGTGTATTTTTTGTCCTATCGCATAGTCTTCATAATAATTCTCTTTATTTATCAAAACCCGTATCCCAGCTTTCGGGTTTTCAACAGCATCCTGTAAAAATAATTCTCTTGAAAAATTACCTGCTTCGTCTGAAGAAATCACGTAACCTTTTACTATAATATCCTCATCAACTCCAAATTCAACGAGTTTCCCGTCGTACCTCTTCAACAAATCAGTAATTGCAATGGTCGATTGCGAATTTTCACTCTCTTCACAACGGTTTTCTTCAAAAAAAACATCGTCAATCGTACGAATTACCAAATAATACTGATCGTATCTTTTTTCTAAAACCGCTACCAAATTTCCTTTTTTAGAAGGAATTTTCTGACTTTTAAAATCTGAGAAACCGCTGTTATTCAATAGTATTTCACCAATGACCTTGCAGCTCGAATTTACTTGTTCTAATTTCAATTCTACCGTTTTTGTGTCCTCTACATTGGCATAGGTTTTTCCCAATTCTTGTGAATGAAATTGTACTTCCTTAAACGATAATAAAGTACCCACATCTGCTATTGTTAATTGAGAAAAACTAGCGCTTTGGGGAACAATTTCAGCACGTTCACAACTTTTAAAAAAATGTTGCCCGACCAAAAAGCGAGAGATGTTTTCCAAATCACTTCCATTTGCTTTTCCGACACTCAAATGACCGTACAAATAGCCAATTGCCAAGCCTTTTAATTTTACAAAAACCTTGCGTCCCACTTCATACGTTGCATAACTATTGGTAACATCGACCACAAACCGTATTGCACAACTCGGGTTTTCTGGTGCGTCTTGTAAAATCAAGGTTTTGTAAAAATTTCCACTCTTATCGGAAGACACTACATAACCGGAAATAACGAATTCTTCTGTAAATTCTCGAACTCCAAAACCTGCCATTTCTTTTACCTGCTGAATTGTATGGGTGACTTCCATTTCTATTTCTTCACAGGAAATTTCTGGCACCGAAAAACTTTTTTCATGGCATGTACACAAACCAAACAATAAACTTCCTGTTACCAACCATTTTTTTAATTTTCTCTTTTTCATATCTATAAAGGTTTTGCTCCTCTGGAGCATTTGTTATTTATATAGGTTTCGCTCCTACGGAGCTTTTTTAATAATTATTCTAAGTTGTTCCCAAGATGATAAATGCTCCTCTGGAGCTTTTGGTTTTTTTTTAAAATCGATAGGACAGGATTAGGTAATAGCTGGTTGTTTTTCCATACCAATATTTATTTCCAAACAACGGATTTTCTAATTTTTTGTCTTCATACAAATTGGGGTAATTCGCTTTCCTCGATTGTTCAAATCCTCCTGTTTTATAAACCGTTCCAAATAAATTATTTACACTTAAAAACAAACCCATATAAGAGTCGTTTAATTTCCAAGACTTCCCTCCGACTAGATTTACCAAAAAAGGGGATTCCAACTTTTCTTGTCCCAACAATTCCTTTACTTCTTTTTCAGAAATTTCATTTCCTGTTTCTTTGCTCAAAAACGGCACTCCGTTGGCGTCTAAAAAGAAATTATTCGTCCGTAACAACGGGCTCACTTGCACATAATTGTCTGTCAAATAATTTGCATTGATTCCCAACCACCAATATTTTGGATCGTTGTATTCAAACCCTAAGGAATAAGCTTTTTGCGGGGTTCCGCCCAATTTGTAATTCTTTAAAAAACTCTTTCCCAAACTGCGTTTATCACCTAAGAACTGATCGGACTCTACATACAAATTAGGGTCATTGGCATAGGTGAAATTACCAAGTGCAAGCACCGCATTCAATTTGAATGTATTTGTCAATACGGCTTCTAGCCCCCATTCCAATCCCCTATGATTTTTTTGAATATTGGTCAGCATCAGGCTTACAAAATCGGCTTCCCCTCGGATTCCTTCTGCATAGGCAAAGGTGTTTTCTATACTTTTAAAAAATTGTGTGCTATACAAAGTGAGCTTGGAGTTTATCTTTGGGTTTCGAAACAAATAAGAAAGTGTTCCCGTAAATTTTTTTTCATTTGTTACATCGGGGACAAAATTGTGATTGACTCTGCTATTGGAATAGACTTTATTCAAAAAGGGGACTTGCGAAAAAATTCCTGCATTTAAATTCACCAAATGGTTTCCTGATATTTTGTACAAAAGCCCTGCTTTTAAACTGGCAGAAGAAAACTTCTTTTGAAGCCCCATGCCATACGAATTTTCAGAAAACTGTCCGTTCTGAAAAAGTCCTTTTCTTTGATATTTCACTTGCTCCAACGAAAAGGCAGCAAAGGATTCTATTTTTGAATTTCGGTAATTGATTTGTGAGAAGTGCGAAATCCGATTCGAAAATAATTGGTAATGATATTGAAAAATAGCTTCTTCGGAAACCCATCGATTGGGCGTTAGCAAGTTTGGTTGCCTCTTTGTTCCTTCTGCAAAATAATCCAAATCGTACAGTCCTTTTCCTCCCAAAGCATCCAAAACTTTTGCAAAATTTGTGCTTTTTGATTTTTGATATACGAGCGTTCCTAAATAGCTCATTTTGGGGTTGATTTTATAGTTGAGCTGTGTTTGCAATTGTAATGTGTTTTCCCTTATAACATCTTCATATAGGTAATAATTTGCTTGTTGGGTAGCGGCATTGGTTTCGTAAAATTGCCGCCAATTGATTTGCCCGTTTTCTTCCAATTCTTTTCGAGCCAAATAGGCATTTTCGTAATCGGATTCTCTTAAAAAATAGCTCGGTAGCTTTTTATAGTAGGTCGGACTCGGATGTGTTGCTTTTTGATAGCCCAAACGGCTGTTTCCTATTTTTCCAAATTGAGAAAATACGGTCGTTTGCAATTTCAATTGCTCCGAAAAACGCCAATAATGGGTAAGCATAAAAATGGGTTCTGACACTTCCTTGATACGGGCATTTCTTAGCTTTCCGTTTTGAACTCCCCAATAGGGATTGTAACGTTTTCCTTTTATTTTAAAAACTTCGTTTGTATTTGGAGCATTTTTCCCTCTTTGGTTGGGGGTGTAAAAACTTGTAAAATTCAAACTGTGTTTTGTACTCCATTTTTTTTCAACAGCCAAAAAAGCCGACCAAGAATTATAAGTTGTTCCCGACACAAAACCTTCTTTGGCGGAGCGCTTGGAGAGCGAAATGGCATAGGCCCAACCGTTTTTTTGCAGGCCTGAAAAATAAGAAGTCATCATTCTAGTTCGGTAACTGCCATTGGTAGCAGCCAAGGAAACCGATTTTCCTTTTCTATATTTGGAAGCTCTGGTACTATAATTTCTTGTGCCTGCCAACCTCCCAAAACTATTTTCACTTGCTGAAATTCCGTTTGAAAAAAGTTGATTTCGCAACACATCATTCAAGCCTCCCCAATTGCTCCATTGTGGTTTCCCATCCCTCAATTTATTCATTCGAACTCCATTTATGGAGAGGACATTTTCTTCAGGATTGTAGCCTCTTATTTTAAACCGTGCTTGTCCAAAATTAAAGGCTGCAGTTTTTATAAAAACGTCTTTTGTGGCTTGTAAAAAACCATTCAAATTAACAGAGGCTTCGTTGAGGTTTTCCAAAAAATCATCGGCATCTAAAAAAATCGTGGTTTCTTCAGTATTCATTGTTTGTGCATAAGAACTTCCAAAAAACAGTGCAAAACAAATAGCAATGGTCGCCTTAGCAGCGAAAGAGTTTTTCTTTTTCATAACGTATAAATATCATAGCGGTAACAAGTTACGAAAAAAAATAAAAACCTGCTAAAAACGATTGCTTTTAGCAGGTATCTGGAAACTTTTTTGTCAACTAATTCAAATAATGTGTTTCCTTATTCTTTGATAAAAATCAATGGAGGGTTTCCATCAATAGAGATAAAATAAATACCTTTGGGTAAGTTTTGAATACTAATTTCATTGGATTCCGCATTGACAACTTGGCTCGTCATTTTTTCTTGAAAATGATTGTAAATAACAGCTTGACAACTTTTTGTGAGATGCATTATCGAAATCGTTTCTGAGGCAGGATTGGGATAAATTTCTATTGCAGCATTTTTATTGTCAGAAGCTTCATCACAATCAAAACTCAAAAAATAGGTATAATCTTGCCCTTTGAAATTTTTGAAATTCGTAGCTTCTTCTGGGATCGATTTTCCAAATTTTAGCTTTGTATAATAGACCTCGTTTCCTGCTGCATTAAAATTTATATAAGTATGATTGCCTTCTTTGTTATATACCGCCATTATCCAATAATCTCCTGGTAACAATAACGTGGAATGAACGGATAATTTGACAACTCCTTTATGCATATCTGCAATGTCTGTTTTTACAAGTAAATCTTTTGGTTTTCCGTTGAAATCCTTATAAACTGCCATTTGTACCTGTACATTTTCTGTATTACCTATCAGGTTAATGCCATTTAGGATTTTTGATTCTTGCAAGGTGTATTTTGAACCTAAAAGGTAATTTGCGGGAAAAATTTCCGCTTCAAAATTTGTGCTCTCTGAATTTCCTAAAATACAGTTTTGTGAAAATGCCCATACTCCCATAAGCAATACACTCATTGTTATAATTTGTTTTTTCATGATAACTATTTTTTTAAAATTTAAATTTAGAACCTCCCAATTTGGTAATAGGTTGATTGTAATAAGTGGTTGAACTACCACATTTATTTGTTACAGAAGCTCCAATCTCTATAAACCCTTCAAAATTAATTGGCAGTTCAGCTCTTAGTTGGTTGTTTCCTAGTTCCGTAAAACGACATCCAGGAGGAGCGAAATAAAACCAGCTAGCACCTGCTGCAGGACTCGATAGTTCAAAAGTGATATAATGGTATTTTCTGTAAACATTTTTTTCTTCTTTGATAAAAATATAACCTACGTTTGGTTTTCCTAAATGAATGGATTTTTGTATAACAGTATCCTCAAGGGTAACTTTTACGTTAGCCTGCCCTATAGAAGCATTGGCTTTAACAGTAACACTTGAATTGTCAGAAGTAATAATCTCTAAATTGTTAGAAGTCTCCCAAACGGGCATTCTTGTATAGGTACAATTATCAAAGGTAAAGGTTCTTGTTTCTCCTTCACACATGGTTCCTCCTACTGACAAATCATTATTATCAATGAAAACATTATTACCTCTTAACTCTTTGTCTAACCAAGCCACATTTTCAGGGGTTAAAAAAATGTGGGGTTCATTCTCTGAAGGTGCATAATATGCATCAAAAGGAATCTTCCCTGCACAAACTAAATTCTCTCCACTAATATTTTCATCTAACACTTCACTTCCTATATACCCTAAAGCGGACTTTGTTGGAATAAAAGAATGGTATGGGTACACATATGAGCCTGAAGTATGAGTGTTTACGTGAGTGCTGAGATTACCTAATTTGATATATTGGGCCGTTTTTGTTCCTTTAGAATCCTCATAAACATCTTTTATCGTTTCGTTATAACTTCCAGGTGCCGCATCGTAACTCCCTTTAGAGGAAGCATATAAATACCTAGTTCTTTGTTTAGAATTGTCTGTCCAGAGCCCATAATCCAATTCCTTTCTACCGTAAAACACTTGTTGTTTAACATTGTTTTTATCATTCGAATCAAAATGGCATTTCATATAAAAATGGCCTGCCCAAAATGCTTGAATATTGGTTTCTAAAGTAAGGTATCTTGCCTTGGGAGGTACATTTAAGGTTCCTTTTAAAGTGCCGTTTAGCAAGGCCACTTTTCGTAAGTTTTGAGGATACCCTATTGCATCCAATTCTGCTTGAAAGCGATTCCTGAAATTGGGAGCACCTCCTGCTGCATCATTTTCTCTTAGATGATGAGTTACCAATAACTGTTTGGTATAAGGCCTGTTCAATTGTTGATCTATAGTTTCTTTTTTCGTTTTTTTTGAATGTGCCCGTTCCCAACCATAAATTGCCATTTCTTGAATACCAATAGGCACATTGGCTCCTTGGTGTGGTGCGTCAAAACTCACCCACAAACGGGTATTGTGATCCCACTTAGTAGTATCTCCTGTTGTTGACAATTTTTTTTCCATATATGCCAAAGCATACCTAGAAATAGTACCCCCCATGGAAGGTCCAATAATTACAAATTTTTCATCTCCAACCATTTGTGTTTTTAGCTTTCGCAACAAATTCACAAAGGCAAAGGCATTCCGCTGTAAATAATCAGTCCCACCATCTGTCAAAATTGGTAATTCAACATTAAATGGACTAACCATCTTCGTTGCTCCATTGTCATAAAGTGGATTGTTTACCAAAATTACATCATAACCTTCTAAATTGTATTTTTCAATAAGATAAATTCTGTCTTTTTCTAAATCTTCTGGGTTTTTTTTATAACTCATCTGATAAAATAAGGTATTGGGTTTACCATCTTTTTCTGTACTTGGATCATATCCCCCAGAATCGATATCAATTTTTCGTTTGTCTTGTGGGTCGTAACCGTCCAACACAATCAGCGGTTTGTTCAATACTTTGTCTCCATTTTTGGTATCGTAATAAATACGGTAATTGATACAACCTACATACGATTTATCTTCATCATAGCCTTGAAACATTAAATCGGTATCATTTTCATCAACACATAGGGGTCTATCCTCAGTTACCAAACTGGCAGATCCTTTAGCACCTTTGCTACTTTTGTATTGGATAGTTGAGGGTACGCTGACACTTATTTTTGTATAAGTAGTTTTACTACTAGCATCGTCATAGGTAATTTTAAATTCTAAGTATTTGACTCCCGAACTGTCAAAAGAAATATCTTGGGGTGTAAATGTGAAATTGCTAATCAAAGTCAACCAATTCCCATTGCTTTTGTATTGCAATGTTTTTATTTTTTTTCCTTGTTTGTGCAAATAAAAGTCGGAATCCAGTTGAAAGGTCAATACATCTCCGACTACAAACTCCTTTAAAACAGCCACCACAGTAGCTTGTTTTTGAATGAAAGGATTTTTTCCTGAGATATTGTAAAAAAGTTCTGCACTTTGGTTAAAGGACACATTGGCATAGGAAGTTCCATCATATCCAAAGTTTGTTTCATGAAACTGTGTATTGATAACTCCCAAGGGAAGTTCGTGCTTTGCATAATTTTTGGTGATGAGTTTTTGCTCAAAAAGAGCCTCATTATCAAAACTTGGAACATAAGAAGCTCGGTGCAATTCAGACCAACTTTGTAGAAAATGATAATACGAAGAAGTATCTGCCTGAGTTTGATTGAATTCTTGCAAATCGGAAATAGAGACGACCCGATCTATTAAAATATTGGAACTGATGGGTGTTTTGTCTAAATTGGCAAACACACGGTCTATGGTTTGTGTGTAGCTTTCTGTTTCTTGCGAAACAAGGATTTGTGCAAAGCAGTATATAAATAAAATACTACTACCTTTAATAATTTTTTTCATAATTTTGATTTTTTAAATGAAACATTTTTGCATTGTAAACCGTAGCCTTTGTTCAGCGAAGTTTTGACTGAGTTGAATGGCATAGGTTTGGGTTTTATTTGAAATTTATCGGGTACTATTGGCGTAGTACCCTTTTTTAATTATTTAAAGTTCTCATATTAATATCGAATCTCCCGTTATTTACTATGACAATATCATCAGGGTCGTCCCTGTTTTTCCCTTTTACTTCAAAAGTACCTGATAGGATATCATTATCATAACGTGTTATCGTTATGGAACCAGAATTCTCAAAAGAAAAGTAAGTACCATTACTTGCCCAAAAACGCACATAAGAATGATCCAATGGGGCTGCATGACTCACGAGAGCTCCTTGCCCAAAAGTATAGGTGCCAATACCTTTGTTATCTAGATCATATATATATATATATATATACCCTATATTATCATCTTTTTTATTTATTGCCGTTATCGCAAGAGATTCTACATATGTAAACCCTTGTACTAGTAAAGGAAAATTATTCACACCTCCAAATACAGGTCCTCCCCCAGCTTTCGGAATCAGTACATCTCCATCAATAACACAGCCAAAGGTATTTTTACCTGTTTGGGTTATGGGTGGGAGTTCGTCTTGTAAGTCGTCTTTTACACAACCACAAGCGGTGGTCAATAGCAATACTAAA
>JAMKCH010087782.1:6357-17487 GCA_023653785.1 Ophioderma brevispina | reverse complement strand
GAAAACATTTTTTAAACAAAACGAGTGTAAATCTTTTTGGAATTCACCCTGGATATGGATCCCTGTCATCTGATTGGTTAAAGGGAGGGGCATAAAAATAATTAACTAGCTTCAAAGAAATTGAACAAAAATGGAACTATGCCTGGGAAGAGCGGGCATAGTTCATGAACTAACCCGGGACACCTCATCCCAGCGTAAAAGACTGTCGAACGGAGATCATCCGTATTATGAGGTGTACCATATTGAAAGCTTGGTGTAATAAACTGACTAGTTTGTTTATCGTATGTACTGTGGGGCAGTCTGTGCTGTTTGTAAAGTCTGATAACAAACAAGAGGCAAGGGAAGGTCACTCCAGTTTCTGCTTTGACTTGTAGATGAAGATGTGAAAGGAATCATAGCGAGCAGCTCATAGGGCTAATACCAAACGGCAGGTTAAAATAACCGTGAAGATATTCGGGGATTATAATATGACACTGATGACGGCCATTTGCAGGCCGTGGTATTTGGTAAAGTTGCCTGCATTCGGAGCTGCACGGAAAATTGTACGCATCTTGCCGACCACAAAATGGCAAGAAGTCGATTACGGCGGATCCGTTTGGACACCAACATCCTCAACACAAGAAAGGTTGATTGCTAATTCTCAAGTTTTGGACCCTAAGTTACACACAATTGTTACTAAACATACATGCACGCCATGACATGGCCTAAACATAGCCTGTGATGTCAATGACAAAACATCTATATAGTCGGTTATATTAAACAAAATTTTTTGACTGTTTTATTCGGAGCATGGTTGCAACTATAGCCCTCGGTGCTCTCGAAACCACTATGCCCGGCTTACGCCTCGGGGATAATAGTATGGTTTTCGAGATCACCTTGGGCTATAGTTTCAACCATGCCCATCATAGGTCCAATATTTGTATACTATCTATGGCATATAGTTCGGGAGTTAAGGGGCTTAAAAACTGTAAAAATGGCGAAAAAAAGTCAATTTTCGTTTATACATGGGTCAAAATTAAAGTTGCTTGATGCAGGTAATACGCGAATTGCAATTTTTCCCTAGCTTTAAAGGATTGAAATAAGGGAATAGTTTGCCTTATCGGTTAGCTTCGTTTCACCGTTATCCAACAAAATAGGTCACAGGTCAATAGAATCCAATAGCTGCCAATAGCTGTTGACTTTATTCGCCATTTTGGTTAATAACCAAACACGTAAGATAGTCAAAACTATTCCTATATTTCATTCTATGAGTAAACCAACAATTTGAACCACGTTTTACAAAAATCGGAGCCACTTTTAATTTTTGACCCTTGCACAAACCAAAATCGACTTTTTTACCATTTTTACAGTTTTTACCCCATAATTCCAAAACTATAAGCCATAGGTAGTATAAATTATACATTTTTTGAATCCTTGTAACCATGCAGACAAACATCATGGTGTGCTTTTTAACACAATCGGAACATTTAAAAAATTGTAACCTTGAATCCAAGCTGGGGCCATGAAAGGGGCGTGGCAAGTGCTTCCATCAATTTTTTGATTATCAATGCATAAAGTACTTATGTACCAAAATTCACAATTTTATCCAGATTTGCACACTCACATAAGATCTGTGCATTACAGTGCCCCACTAGTTTCCTTTTAGCATTCAATATCACAATCAAGATGTTATAAAAAAAATGAAGCATATCAGCAATATTCTAGAAGTCGTCCAAAATGTGAAAATTATTGAACAAGTACCATATTGCACCCAAAAAATAATTGATACCAGGATAAAACACACCAACATTTTCAAGGGGCATCAGAAACGCTTACCAAGCATTTTCTTGCTTCAGTTCCTGGATGACAGCCAAAATGTCTCTTAAAGGTCCCAGGAAATGAGATGATAAACCTACTCCAAATATTTATGGGGCATTCCATTCCAATAAACAGGGCCAGAAAAAAGATTACACTACCAGTGACATCATTAGTGAAACTATTGATTTTTCAGTCAGTGTCATGAATAGATTCACACCAGTCACCTTACTCTCTGAAAAATCAATAGTTTCACTATTCACTAATGATGTCATCACCAACCCAAATATTGAATACTGTCCCTCCTTGTAAACTTGACACAAACCACATCAATTCTATTTCCTGGGACTTTTAACGTTCCAAAAACGGCAAAGTTGTTAATAAATTCAGAGTTTGTCTAGATATAATAATGGCAACAACCACACAATTTTAAGGACACAGAAGGTACTGGAATCACGAAATACACTTTAATATCATCTTGCTTTAGGTCTAAGATGGCAGTCAATATGGCCCTCTTCACATTTCGTCCAAATTTACAAATTACAATTTTTATGCATTTTTTGTATATATATATATATATATATATATATATATTATCCAGAAATTATGTTAAAAGTACAGATTAAAGTATGAAATAATATAACTTTGACAATAAGAGATCAGATCTGGTATTTTTTTGGTTTGTTGACATACTTATAAGGAAATATATAGTAATATGTCTTCCGTTAAAATACTTTACACCTACAAACTTGCCATAATTGTTATTAATTGACAAACATCTTGAATTTTAAGCCTGATAACAAATAAAAAATATAAATATCTAGTGATCAAAAACAAGTTTCGTACTTTAATTTATGTTTTTATCAAGATTTCATCTTTAAAACGCCTATACGTTTTAGCCGTCATCTTGAATTTGAAGATGATATCAAGACTGAAATGTCAGATAAGAGTTTCTAATGATGTCAAAGAAATATATTCCCCCACATTCATTTAAACGTTCATGGTACCTGAGCGTTTTCGATTGTTTTAATGACGTCATATGGATTTGCATAAGATGATAATTACAATGCTCCCCCAGAAAAAGTAGAACCATCGATTTTTTATATATATAAAGTGGCCAGTGTAATTGGAATCCAAAAGAAAATTAGAAATAAACACGGAAAGTCTACGGGAAACGATTTTTCTTACATATGGCCCTGAAACTAAAATGACACAGTGTTATGTCATATTTAGGCCATAAGTTTGTGAAAATAATGACCTTTTCACAATGTTAGATTTTCAACCACCCCAACCAAAACTTCAGGACTTTGCGCCAAAGTTCGGAGGACGAGACTAGGGTTAATTCACTTATATCATTTCTGGGGACCATGGCGTACCATGATTGGAAGACAGGGGGGGCGGGGCAAATATTTGTCAATGTACCGACACGTGTAATGTTCCGACAAGTAATTTTCGGCTCGCTTCTCTCGCAGTTTAGATATTTTGGGGCAGTATAACGTTGCAAACCAACATGACAAAAATAGCTGTCTCTGGCAATGGAAAAAAAAAAAAAATATAACAATGGGAAAGTTCTTGAATTAAAAGTATCATAACTGTTTTCCCCTCAGCTGATCACTGCAAAGACGTGACTTGTGAAAACAATGCCAAATGTATAAATTTATATGGCTCATTCAAATGCATCTGCCCGGATTTCTACGGGGGTTTATTCTGTGAACAAGGTATGTTTAATAAAGTGTTTGTAATATTTCGATGATAACCTAACCTTTAATAGCAGTTGACCCATGTAGGCCTACAATCCGCAGTTAGTTAAACGGCACTTCGGCCCATTTCCAGCCAAATACAAAATTCCAAAAAAAAATGAAAATAGCATTGAACTTAGAATGACCTAGTTTCCAAGTCGAACTTAGAGTTGGTCATTTCTAGCCTTTCCCTTCATTTTCAGTCAAAATTTTCATTTTATAGTTAAACTTAGTTAAATCGAGAACCTCGCGGCAATGATATAACATAAATAGCAAAGTCATTGGCCCGTCTAAAGGATTTCAAGAGTTTACGCAACTCCGATGTGCATTTTTTGTGTTTCAGTTGTGAAACCTAAGCCTTTGAAATAAAACCACTCCGATTTTATAAAATTCCTTCAATATGCAATCAATGAATAGAGTAAGGCTGAGAAAGAACAAAACATTTTGAGCTACACTGAAAACATTAGTTTGTCACGAAAAGGGTCTTATTTAACCAATTAAAAATTTGTCATGTAATTTAATTTTTTGATTATTCAACAAAATAAAGCTAAAAATGTTTTCAATAATGTTCAATTAACAATTATAACTTTTTCAAATAATTTTATCATCACAAAATATTTTCATGACTTACAAAATTTCACTTTTTAAAAATGCATGACAAATTAATGAATGACGAAATAGTCGTTAGTTTGTCATTTCTAGTGCATTACAAATTACAATTAAATGACAAATAATGCATTCATAATTTGTCATTTTGATGGACATGACTAATTTAATGAAATATTATAAACTCATAATTTGTCATTTAAGTTGTCATACACTCAACTTTAATTTGTAATGCATTGAAAATGACAAATTAACGACAATTTCGTCATTCATTAATTTGTCATGCATTTTTAAAAAGTGAAATTTTATAAGTCACGAAAATATTTGTGATGATAAAAATTAATGTTAACAGCTTATACAGAGCTTATAATTGTAAATGGAACATTATAAAACATTTTGAGCTTTATTTTCTTGAATGATCAAAAACTTAAATCGCATGACAAATGTTTAATTGGTCAAATAAGACCATTTTCATTACAAGGTAATGTTTTCAGTGTATTTTAACACATTTTGACTGTAGAAGTCATAGTGTGATCCATGATGTCGTAGAATGTCCCACCATTTTTTAATTAAGATTCGTAATCAGCACCGTTGTAAATACCATATATGTGAATTCTGGAAAATTTTATCGAGTAGTTCACTAACACGTCAAACCCCTTAAATGGCAAGCGCCTGACAAGAAGGCAGCAGGTACCATTTTTAGTGTTTGGTGTGACTCGGCCGAGATTCGAACCCGCGGTCTCCCGACTGTGAGGCGGACGCTCTACCCACTAATATGTTAACCCTTCAGTCATTTGTGTTGATGGATTTAAAAGAGACAGTGAGGGAGTGGAAATTTGTAACTTCCTCAACACATGGGTCAAAGGTCATCTAGGAGTCAGTACCGCTCGTTTCGTTTTGCTGCCCCGGTCGTTTGGAATTCACTTCCAAACACCCTTCGTAACATCCCCATGCTCTCTCAATTAAAAAACAAGTTGAAAACTCATCTCTTTCATCAAGCTTTTCCTGATTCACAGATTTAATTTTTGTGTGTGTGTTTTTGATGTTACTGTGCGCTCTGAGTTCTTAGGAAGACTTTGCGCCTTATAAGAAAAAAATATTATTTTTTTATTATTATTTAATACGGACCATGTAATTTTTTAATCTCCAAAACATTACTTATTGCCTGAATATAATGGACTCATATTCAGCCACAAACGTGACAGACAAGTCAAATAACATGCAGGCAAATGAAATCGGCTCAGATCTCTATTTTTTTTTTTTTTTTTGGTTCAACACTGTGAACCGAGATAAGGTTTACTGAATAAACCTACTCCGTAGTAGGTTTATTATAAAATCATTCTGATAAGCTCAGATTTAGATTTCAGGTGAGAACCAACAAATGCAAGAGCATTACAAACCATGCTAAAATGTTAGTTTTGAAAACAATTGAGAGTGTACTAATTTCAAACTGCCCCTGTCTTTTTTACTGTACGCACCATTTATTTCAGCACTGTTAGTCCACTCAATCTACAGTATGACCTAGACAAATTGCTACAGAAGGTTTTCTTGCTGTAACTTGCTGTACAAACCCTCCCAAACAACATATCAAAAAGGTACAAAAAAGGAAACATGGCAAGACATGCTAATTTGCATAAAATCTATGTGCCTTTTCGGCCTATATTTTGGTTACATCATATTGACTCTTGTTTCATTGTTTATTATTGTTTCACTGTTTATTTTTACAACATATTCTTGTTTCATTAAACTGTTTAAGTTATATATACAGTTGTATGGTTATGTTTGCGAAATGTGTTGCAATTGATACAATAAAGTGGAAGCGCGATGATAATTATTCAAGATGGCTGCCGTTTTTACTCCAAAATTTTAAATCCTGCCCAAATCTAATAATGGGACCAGGTGTCTTGGTGTTGTTCAGATTCTTCAGGCAGTTCTGAAGCTTCTCTATAGTGAAAGGTCCAGTTTTGTTGTGAAGGGTATACTACCTTGTGATTGAAGAAAGGTTCATCAAGGTTGGTGTTATTCTGAACCAGTTTGCCAAACCCTGTGTTAAGGCACTCCTCAGCTGATTCACCTTTGATTCTTATAGGTGGGGTAACTAGCCTTCTTGTCAGTCATCTCCCTCACGGCCTTCCAGCCAGAGCTAGGCAGCAGCAAGGTGCACAACCAAATTTTGTTATAGTTGTTTTTAAGATGTATAGGCTGTCAAGCACTTCAGCCTTGGACTTAATTAACATGTTCCTCAAGCACCACGGTGTAAGAGTGTAAGCATCATCAAGTGCAGCCTTATAGGCATCACGTTTGTGCTTGGAACTTCTAGTGGATTTAGTGTGGTGCTTCTACAGTTAACTTTGTCATTTAAGGCAAAAGCAGTAAGTAGTCGTCTTCTTTTCCTAAGTAGCATCTGCAGATCCAGTGCATTATTTCTTCGTTGGCTGTTGCGAGGACATCATAATGTACTGTTCTTGAGGTTTTGTCTATAAGCTTGTCAACAAGAGTGTTGAACGTGTTATGTGCTGCTACATTATACTGCTCACAAAGCTTTGTATTTCTGACTACACCTTCCTACAGTCGAATGTTTTACTATGACGACTTATCTGGACCCTACAAGAGACAATTATATGATCAGATTTAACAACTTCAAAAGTTTTGTAGGCTCTGTAAATCCACTTCTTTCTGACCAGAATGTAGTCCAGCTGGATAAGTTCTCAATTTGAGTGACGATGTGTCCAAAGTCTACTTGCTTGATTTTGGAATCTTGTGTTATTGGCAATAAGGTTAAATTGTTCTATGAAGTCCTTCATGTACATACATACCATTTCTGTTGGTCTCGTTGGTTGCAAGTGAACAGCGTGTCTTCAGGCCCATGCTCAGCATCTCCAGGGATGTACAGATTGGAACTGTGGTGGCGGTAAATAGTTCACGGTAAAATGAGAGACAATGGGGGGCACTTCCACTACGGGGGTTACGCAGAATGTGCCTCGGGATAGAACCTTTTTCAAACTGGCTTGTACCCAATGACCCCCTTTTTGTGCTGCTGTCCTACCTATTACCCGGGCTATTATACCCAATGACCCGTTTTAAAAATCTTCAGATTCTCAATAACTCCCACTTTCTTCTTTCCTGCTACCCACTTTTTCACAAGTTTACATAAAAGTATCCACTCTTTTAAAGAACTTTAACACCCAAATTTTTGAGGGCACGTGTGGTCTGGTGGATTGAGCGCTCGTCCCGCACTCAATCGTCGTGGGTTCGAGTCCCACTGCGGCCAACGTGTTGCGCCCTTGAGTAAGGCGCTTTACCTCAATTACTCCACTCCACCCAGGTGTATAAATGGGTACCAGTGTTATTCAATACTGGGAAAGTAACAGACTCGCTGTGCGGGAGGAGTGGCGAACCCCCCACAGCAAAAATAATACGGAGGAGTCTGGCCTAAACGCTAAGGAAAGAGAGATGGGCACTCCGCGCACGAGCTTGCTCGGCACGACAATTTACTTATTTTAACACCCAAATTCAAAATTTTTCGCGACCTACGCGTACATTTTGAACAATTTTATCATTTCAATGGTATAATTTCATGTCAATTTCAACTCTGGAATGGAAGAGAGGCACTTCCTTTTTTTAATTCAGGTTGTTACCTCAGTAGCCCCTCTTAAAGTTTCATACTAGATGACCACGTTATTATTCAGCTTGTGTCCCGAAGGACCCCCTATTTTGGGGTACATTTGAAGGACCCAACTTTTCACCCGACCGAGGCACATACACATCACTTCAGAGAGGACCCCCCCAACTAGATACAAATCATCTATAGAATGCAAAATGAATTTGGACGGGAAAAACTGCGGCCATATTGAATAATGACCATCTTTTTCCACTTTTAATATATCACTTGCAAATGCTGCCAATTTTACAGGCATAGCCATGCAAAACATGTTCAATTACTAACAGAAATTTGAAAATTTCCCTAAACATGCATTTATGAGCTATATACATTTGTCGAAGTATGGGCAAATACGTCCACGTAGGATACAAATTAGCATGTCTTGGCAGGCTTCCCGTTTTCTACCTTTTTGATATCTTGTTTGGGCGAGCTTTTACTGCTAGTTACAGTAAAAAACCCTTCTGTAGCAATTTGGTTTATAAGTGTATACTTAGTATTTCATAGATTGGACTATGTACCCAATAGTCTCGTCTACATGGTCACGGTTTATTCCATATATGTTGTCATGGTAGCTAGCCTAGGACACTATCTCATGGGGAACTCTCATGTTCATTACACCAGTGTAGAAGTTTTTATAGTCCGCCGGACTCATAGTTCACCTACAACGGGAAGGAATAGAGCAGTCGATTCAGTTGACTATTCACGAAACATTAGTTTCACTCTTTATTCCGTTGTCGTCTATAGAGTCCGGACTATGACTCCAGGCGGAATATATCTCCTTTTTTCACCGGTACACTGTTAGACTTCTGTTCAAACCGTTCGATATCTGTGTATAGAGCTCTTACTACATTTACTCTTCTGAATCTAGAATGGCCCTGTGAAACAGACTGGCTGTACTACGATGGAAAATGTTACAAGCTTTCTCCTGCATCGAGGATGTCCTTCAGCGATTCCCAAAGCGAGTGTGAAGCTACCGGTGCTAATCTTGCCATGCCGAAACAGGCCAATCACGACTTGTTCCTTACTGGTAATGTTAAATTAATAGTTCTGTTTCTAAATTGTTAAAAACTACCTATGTGTCATTTTGTATTTCCTAGTCTGCATCTGGTGTAATCATTTTCAATTTACGAAAAACTTTACTTAACTATGAGGAACTACGCAAATTCAATCAAGCGAAATGTTGAACATAATGGTGGCATATCATGCGACTTCAAATCAACGTATTTGGTGGTGAATTTGGTATAAATGCATAATCTTTCTATTGATACAACATAAGTACCAACATGCCTTTTTGTGGCATCACAATGACGTCGTAAATTCCCAAATTCCTGATATCTGCTGAAAAATTGCCCCAAAAATGCAACACGGAATTGTTGTGGTGTTTTTTTTTTATTCTGTTATGGTTTTCCTTTTTTGTTTTGTTTTTTGTTTTTTTCTTAAAATGAAAGGCCATTCTAACCTAAATAAATAAGTAAAAACAGAATCTCGGAACTTGCCCTAACCCCCTCCTACCCCGGAACTTTGATTTTGACGACCTACTCTACTCCCCCCCCCCCCCCCCCCCAAAAAAAAAATTAAAATGGTCCATTTTTGTTACTAAAATGATGAAGTTTGACACAAAAAGGACTTTAAACAACATAAAACATAAGACCCCATGAACAATTATTTCAAAATCACATTTAATTAAATAAAATTCCTCCCTGAGGTGCCATGGAAGACTACTGTCCATTTCTTTCTATAAATTTTCTGTCTACTGGCCAAATTTGAAAGATTTATGAATGGAAGTTTCAGAAAAAAATGATTTTGAAAGATCGTATTTTATAGATTTAGATTTTAACATGTTTTATTATCATTTTAACTCTGAAGGGAATCGCTTTTTTTTTAATTTGGTCCTGAAGTTTGGTTGACTTTTTAGAGTACTATAAATGTGTAGGTAAAGTATAATGTGATTTTATGTTTATGGAGTTGGTATTTTCTTTCCCCTGCAAATAGATGTGATATCCAAGCAAAGCCATAGCTCATACTGGATAGGACTACAAAAGGGGAGCGGATGGCCTGGAACCTGGGTCGATGGAACTACCAACAGCTACACCAATTGGAATTATGGTAGGTATTTCTTGATGAATGAACTCAATGAAGTTTGGAATGTACATTAATATTCTGACCATGGCCGTTTCTTTAAATACATAGTACTTCGTTAACTCTTATACTTGGGCTTTGCGCACAAAATGTCCAGACGAACTAATCAGTGCCGCATTTATCTTTTATTCTATTTTGACGGTTGTAAATGTGGTAAAAATACACTACCTCTATACACTGCTTAGAATTAAGACTGTTTTAGGTCAATTTAGGTACACCAAAATAATGATCATCGAAAACGTCGCCCGAATGTCATTGTTATATTTTCTGAATCTTCTGAAATAAAGAAAACCATTGCATTCTAAATAATATTTTCAGAAACAGCTATTTCGATATTAGCCCAGGGCTACACTAAGAATATTAATTAGTCAAAAAAAGTGTTTTATTTGACTAACTAAATATTAGACATGCACATTATTTTTTATAATCCACAAAATAGTGCTAAAAAGTGGTTTGAATTAAAAATAATGTTTTTTAAATATATTTGGAATAAATTTCATAATTGCATGTATTTCTACAACTTGATAATTAGGACTTTTTAATTACAAAATTCGTCAAAAGACTAATTAGCAAATGACCAATGTGTACTTAAACTCGCCATTTTTGTGCTTGACTAACTAATTCTAGTCATTTGGTGAGTCTAAAGTCATCTTTAGTTAGTCAATTAATTTGTCATTTGACAAATTGAAATTCGTCAGTCATTAATTTGTCATTTTAAAGTGTAAATTTAGAGGTAATGAAAATATTTTGTAATCATGAAAACTAGTTTAAAATATGGGAAGGTTATCTTCCAGCATAGCAAACATGTTTCCAGAATGAATGATAAAACAACTGATTTGCATAACTAATTTTTAATTAGTCAAATAAGACACTTTTTTGACTAATTAATATTCTCAGTGTATACTGTATGTAAGAAAATGGCTCCCGTGGCCTTTTCGTGTTAATTAATTTTCGTATTTCTATTGGATTCCAAAATACATTAGTCACTTTATCATTAAATCGATGGTGCCAATTTTTCTGACCATTTATAAGGTACCATTTATGTAAATGAATTTGAGGTCAGAGAAAAACAAAGAAAACGCTCTCAAGCACACGAATGTTTAAAAAGGGTGGGATATATTTGCTTGACTATCATCATCAAATTCAAGATATCGGTCATCACATACGCCTTCAGAGATAAAACCTTAAATT
>JAMKCH010087781.1:2985-12997 GCA_023653785.1 Ophioderma brevispina | reverse complement strand
CATGATCAACCGAAAGGAGCATCTTTCTGATCAAGCTAGGCCAGCTAGGCTGGCTGAATCTGAACGACGATACTAAGGTATTAGATAATTTTTTGCATCATGGTGTACATTTGGGTGTTTTCTCATCTGCTGTTTTGTTCATCCTGCCTGCTGCTGCTTCCCTCGTTTTGTATTTTTCCTTGCATTAAAGGACCCAATGGAATTAAGCCTTTTAAGGCTTTTTGGGCTCTCCTTGGTACTTGTATACAGTAGGTTATTTTTAAGTTAATTTTATGTGCAATGATGATGATCTTACTGTATTTTACCATTCTATGGGGCCCTTTGTTTATACATGCATTAGACAAAATGAGGAGTAGACGAAATGGGCATTAGACGAACTGGGCATTAGACGAACTGGCATTAGTCGAAATGGTTTTAGACAATCTGGTGATTAGACCAAATGGGCAGTAGACGAAATGGCATTAGACGAAATGGTTTTAGACAATCTGATGATTATACCAAATGGGAAGTAGACGAAATTGCATTAGACGAAATGGTTGTAGACAACGTAGTTATTAAACAAACTGTTCATTATACGAAATGGTATTAGCCGATGTGGTGATTAGACGGAATGGTATTTAGTCTAAATGGTTAATAGACAAAGTGAAATTAGAGTATGTGGGTATTAGACTATGTGATTTTAGACAAAATGGAATTAGACTATCTGGATATTAGACGAAATGATATTAGACGAAGTGGCAATTCCCCATCCGACCTTGGTGTCCTCATGTGACCTTGGTGACCTCATGTGACCTTGGTGACCTCATGTGACCTTGGTGACCTCATGTGACCTTGGTGACCTCATGTGACCTTGGTGACCTCATGTAACCTTGGTGACCTCATGTGACCTTGGTGACCTCATGTGACCTTGGTGACCTCATGTGACCTTTGGCCCCATTCACAAACCGGGACGACAGACAACTCCAATGGGCCAACGACGACCATGATGTATGTTTTTGTAAATTGACACACAAATTCACTGCATACTTCCTCAAATCAAGTTATTAGTACTGAAACAAATATATTAGGATATGTACAGTGTTGTAGGAGGTACTTTGCTTTTCTTTCATGCTCACACCAATTTTGAACCCCAACTCATATCTTTATACTATTGGTTTATTCTTAGTCTTGTTCACATAATGTTCAGAGACGTTTGATAACATTGGTTGCTCCATTGCTTAGAATAGTAGTACACTTTCACTAGGCACTACCAGTTTTCACTGTGTAAGGGTCCGTTCCCGAAATTAAGTTGTAATCGTTTTGCCTGAGTGGGACTAATTATCCAAAAGCACTGTGTAACTGCATGAAAAGATTTTATGTAGGCACATATGCATATAGGATACCACGGGAGTTTGGGGGACAAACCCCAAGTTAATATTAAACACCAGTACAAAATGTAAGGTTAGGCTTTTTCTTTGTGTCAAAATCAAATTAATCGGGGGGAATTCATTATTCTGCAACCAATCCACTATGAGTTATCCTTTGAGGTGCCAAATTATAGGATGGAACACATAATACATTCTTCCAAATCAATTCAAATCAATCATTGGACATGGTCCTCCATAGTCCTATGGTCATAGACATGAAATACATTGAGAGGGAGTTGGGATTCCGGTTTTTAGAAGGGTTTTGGAATAAGTAGGAACGGGTAGAAAAGGAAAGGTCGATAGGGTGTGGTACGAATGAGTGGGGAAGGATGAGGGTGTTGACCCTTTGAGAATAAGGAGGTGGTGTAGGAAATGAGGGTGTGAGAATGGGAGGTCTTGGTGTTTAAGGAAGGGGAGATATTGGGGAGAAAGGGAGATATTAGGTAAGGGTAGGTGGGATGTGGGGTGGGTACATAGGATGTTGGGGAAGGGGTACGGGGGATGATGGGGATAGAGAACATGGGGATGTTGGGGAAGGGGTGGGGGTTGTTGAAGGGCGGGAAGGTGGCTGTTGGGAGGGGGTAGGTGGGTTTCCAAAATATTTTTTTGCTTAGCTGTAGATACAAGATGATGGACCTACGGCGATACATGTATTTGCCCTAATAGGGTGGCTCAGGGGATGGCACAAGAATATCAAAATTAGAATTGTAAACGGTTTTTTAAAGCAATACATTGCATTAATTTTTTTTACCTACATGAGTTAATCATGTCATTTTTCCCCTCCTAAGCTGCCGCCACCCCTGTGCTATAAATTGTGAGCGAGGGTTACATGCATCGTTGATGCTCTCGTTAATAACCCCTTATATAGTAACTGTCATTAATGACTCCTCTCCCATCTCAGGTTAAATGTAAAAAGATCCAGAAAATGTGGAAAATTTGCACTCTGGGGCTATTTACGGCCTTTTTCAATATTGTGTTGCTAATTTGAGTCAAAGATATCTGCATTTATCTGGGACCTACCTCAGAAGGGAATGACAGCCGCCTTACCTCAGAGATAAATGGCAAATGAGATACATATTCCTGAAATTCTATTCCATAGGCAGTGGCATATATGTCATGCGAATGCCCAGAAATTTAAAGGCGATAGTGATTTGCTCAACCAGAAAATAAAAAAAATCATCAAAAATCAGATTTTCGTAACAAGTTTTGGTATCCTAACATACCCCACAAGTTATAGTACCAAGAGCAACCTAATATTTTAGTCGGACACTTACTACAACACGTAATTGAATGGAGATTCATATATTTGGACACTGCTGTTTTCTTCCTTTTCTAGTTCTATCAATTTTTCACTTGCAAAAAATAACTTGCGAGAATGCCATAGACTTATTCTTCACTTTTAAACTATTCATGATGAATTTAAAAATATTTTGACTCTTTCGGGCAGATCACTGATAGTGTCTTTAATTTGCAGAGTGATGCAATAGCTCCCTGATGTAAAATGCATTTCTTCATCTAATTGAACAGGCATCCTGTTCTGATGTCTTTACTCTTGGTATGGTAATAGGTTTTCAAGATGCTATATTGGTATGAATATGAGGTACAAGAGAAATGCATGGTGGTCACTTTTCAATCCATTTTTGTTAACACTAACTTCAGGAACCCCAGCTTGTATGACAAAAAATTTCAGCTAACTAGTCATAGATATTGTAATTTGTTGTAATTAATATGTACCTCACAAAATCTCTTGGGGCAGTTGTCCTTGAAAGTGACAGGGTGTGCTTAAAGAATGTATGATATATGATCAGTTTGGCAGCTTTTGGCACATCTAACGGGGTTGCAACTTGTATAATTTTGCTCACAAAACATCCAATGATGGTAAATTTGGTATCAATGTATGGAGCTCCTCTTTCTACTGATGCTAAATATGTATCAATATTCATCCGTTTGATGTCACAATGGGGTAATAATTTCAAGAAAACATGCTTGATATTCGCTGAAAATAGACCCAAATTTCTTTCATATTCACTATAATAGATTGATTCCATTGGAAGCCAAAAATCAAACAATCTCATATCTGCTGGATCACTATATATTGTCAGTTTCATTATTATCAAGAATTTTATCATATACGAACCAAACAATCTCTGGGGGTAGCACCCAGACAAGTTAACGCAGATATACTTGTGTGACCTTTCTTTTGTTAAAGTGACAGGAGGAGATTTTTCTTCTGCGCAGCAAGAAGATTACTCCTGAATTGACCAAAACCCAATGCAGTGGTACACAGTTCTTAATTGTGTGTGCAGCCCATTCATTGTTGACACTGTTCAGCTGCTACTGAGATTTGCTGTTGAGTTCAAGAGTCTCATATTTCCATGGCCATGTGGTCAGTGATATAAATACCCTACTTGCACTGGTCACTGGTGATGGTGGCATTCCTGCTTGCACTAAATGAGACTAGTCCTCACCAAGCTTTGTATGTAACAGTTTTTCTGATTGGTTGGGTCAGTTTGCACAATTTTGCTTGACATATTCCACTGTAGAATGACTTCTATATAGCTAATTTATAACCCAAATAATACTTCCAATGTTATAATTTACAATTGTGCTACACAATTACATTGTATGTATATTTTAACACTGATAGCATAGAACTAATTCATTAAGCAGACTAATATTTCATGTGTGGTAAATAGGCACAACTTTTGTACAGCAATGTATGGCAGATATTACTACACAATAGTGATAATTGCACTAGTCTTGCATTGGACAAGAAGTTCCATTTAATAAAAATTCCTTTAAAAAGGAAAGGGCACCCCAAGGAGTGAGTCTTGTTTGGGTTGTTCTATGTGATTGGGAAATACTTATGTAAGAAAGAAACGGTAGACACAATATCAGATTGAATTTGTGAAGTTTTATTGCAATTTGCTTAGTACAAAAGTCAATTTTAAATAAGTATAATATTGATTACGTGAAACTGAATGTCTTGTTTTTCACAATAAAGTCTAAGGTTGCTCATTATGATTGATGCCTGGCATAGTATTCATTGTAATACATGGATTGCTGTGTACATGTAGCTGTGTACATGTATGTAAAACATTTCAAACTAAAATTGTGTTACAAAACTCTATTTATTGTTTCATTTCGTAAATTGTGCATGCAGAAGATTGTCCTTTTTAAGGACTCGTCTTGTTTAGGATACAAATTTCTCTCAAATTGCACAGGATCGATTGTAGACCACCTACCACGAACGTTCCGAAGGTTTATTGGACAAACAAGTACAAAAGAAAACAGCAAACCTTGTTTTGAACTTGCCTGACTATCGTACTTGTCCTCATAGGACACCATGCTTTGACTTTCTGTTGTGCACGACAGAAAGTACTAAATCATCATATTATTACATAAAGAGGGCGTATTCGGCTTATTCACTTCAGGTGTGATCTAATACATAGGAAAGCATTCCAAATATGTAAAAAACCCGGGTTCCAAAAAATTGGGGGTGCTTCTTTCTGGAAATCTCCTCATGTCTCTTTAAAATTAGACACACAAATAGCAAAATTGGACACACAAGTCATGACAGAATAAAGCAATACATAATAGAGTCACACAATACCTCAGTTGGCACCTCCCCCTGGAACTTATGTAACCCTGGGAAAAGTAGTATGGTCCAAATGTTTCAAATGTTTCAAATGGTCCAAATGTTTCAAATGTTTTACAATATTACTGCAAAGGCTGTCCTACAATTAGTCAAAGCCATTATTGTTTATTTAGCATTTTTGTAATGGGTTAAAAATGTTATGCTGGGTTGCAACATTCCCCTGGTTAGGTAAGGGTTAAAGCAACTCTAATCTTCAAAAGTCATAAACATTTTTAAGTGTTTTATATTTTTAGTAACCTTTGAATAAGGTATCCAAATTGAACCAAGTAAAAGTCATTCACTAGCACATAAATTGCTCTAAATAATATTTTTCAAAGTAATCTCTACTTCCCATGCAGATAATAAATAAATATATGAATAAATAAATAAATAATAAAAATAAGTATAAATATGTGTGACATTTTTATTGGAACAGACTGTTGTGGGCAGGTGGGCAACATTCGCTAAGAGAGCAAGACATTTGTTACATATTTCTTTACAACCAGTTGACCATGGGTAGGACAATACAAGGTATCACAGGAAGGTGTGCATCACATTAAAGGTACAAAGAGAGATTTCAAATAACAGGCGTCCCCCAAAAATGTGAATATTACTCTGCACTGGTGTAAAGCTTTCTATCAAAAATATCCCCATCTGAAAGGAATAAGCTGAGAATTATTTCTTTGGTACAAAGATAGTGAAATTTGTAATTTCCTATTGGAGCAAATAGGAAATTCGACCTATGTTTTATATTGAAATATAAGCATATAAAAGTCACCTTTTGTTTTCACTTTTAAGGCATTTCTGTACCAAAATACAAGGTAAGAAATCTTTTGAGTGTCTAATCTATTTGAAATCACTACATATGAAACCTTAAATGGGTGCCTTAAAATCTCATTGCACTTTTAAAAAGACCTCCATGAGTACACATTCCCAAGCAATGCTGTCGGAACAATGCCAGCTAAGGTAGAATCACTTTTTTTATCGGTCTTAGTAGTCTGCTGCCCATGGAGATAGAATAGAGGAGGCATAAGAGGTGAGCTCGGTCCATATACCCATCTGTCTGTGTGAATGAGTTCTAAAAATGTACCAATTTGCTCAATTTGAGAAGACATTTCTGAGGGGTCACATCCCCTTCAGACACCACCCTGCATTGCTTTAGAGCAAGGACCACTTACAAAATGCTTCCACAGACTATGCTCCAAAGGAAGTTATTAATTGCTTCTTGTGGATTATAGGTCTACTATCCGACTATAATTACCAAGACAATTTTTGGTTAGTCTGTTGTACATCACTTACTTGGAGGAAAATTTCAATAAATTAATCTTCCTGATGGGATTACAAGTCTGCTGTACTTTGGTCCTATAGCTGGGTATTAATGTCTTGTTCAATGGGAAATATCACGAAGCTCAGGCCAAGTCTTAGCCGTAGAACTGTAGGCTCGTATGTTGACTTTTGACAGGTCATTTGTTTTCAATATAAAACGTTGCCACACGGATGGGATTTGAATTAATATTTAGCTGCTAATTAACCCCTGAGCACTACATGCCTATTAATTAATTAGCAACAAAGCACTGTTTTCATTGGTTTATTTGGAAGGTAATATCATGCAATTTGCAAATCAGAGATAATAGTACTGTAAGCAGGGGTGTGAGAGGCCATGGACAAAAAAACGAGGAAAAGTGGAAAAAAAGAAGAAAAAGGAGTAAAATGCCAAAAACGGGCTGAAAATCAAAGAAAAAGCTAACATTTTGGCACTAACAAAATTTCAAAAATGAGGAAATCCTATTAAACAAGGAAATTTTACACCCGTATAAGATTGTTGGTATGGTTTTTACAGAGATATAGATGCACCATTTTGATTGGTTACTCAGAGGAATATATCATGTTGCGTCCTGTAAAAAACAGTCAAAGGTGGTAGATATCATGGGGGTTAAATACTAAGTAAATCTTGAATGCAGAATAGGTCATTAACATGGCAGGTAAATAACAAAAGATATCGTTGGGTGTATTACATAGTGACGGATGTTGAATTTTTATCATTTTTACAAAAGGGAAATGTTACTAAATATCACTGTCTTCAAACATGCCAAGTGTTGAAGGTTGCAAGTGCTTAGTCAATTAATAATCTTAATTAGAAATTTGGCAATTTTGACATATGTTGCACAGAGACTTTGGTGTATTACATAGTGACGGATGTTGAACCCTCTGTCATAGAAGTGCATACTTGATTTCACAACCGAGATTTTTAAATACTTTTGTTAGTAAATATTCAGATCTTAAATTTATAACTGACACAAGCAAAATATGTAATTAATTTATAAATATTGTTATTACTAGAAATTTATAAATTTCGGCAATCCACTCAACATCCGTCGTTTTGTAATATACCAAATTGAAGGGATTCGCAATGACACACGTTGGTTTGACGGATGTTTGGAAAACGTCGATTGTTGTGTTCCATAATGATGGATACTGAATAATGCTTTAATTCAACATCCGTCACTATGTCATGAACTAAATCGCCAATTGGTGTAAATTTTGGTGTGATGGAAAAGATGAGTAACTTTTCCAATGTTTTGCATCCATTTTATCAAGTATTCATGAATTTTAGCTAAAATAAATTGTCAATGGTTCACTTCGTTTCTTAATCGGATTTGATCATTTGAAATGTATATGGGGATGTTTACCGACTCTTTTAGAGTTCACTATGTAATACACCCAATGATATACAATCAATACACAGGATCTATACTATAAAAAATACAGCAAGTAAACTTGCGTGATCCCCTGGCAAGATGGCAGTATGGAACATGACCTTTGACCTTGGTCCATGATCTTTGACATCATCCACATATGAAGAAACCCCTATTGCACCTTAACCACAAGTCTGGTTCAAATCGGACGTAAACTTTTCGAAGAAGACCTGACAAATGAAAACCTAACCAAACTGGAACACACATGCATACATATACATACAGACATGCGTGCTCTAGCAAAATCCCCCTTCTGCTTTTCAAGCCAGGGGATAAAAATCAGCATATGCTATTCAATAGCCTGTAGTTAAAGGTGGAACCAGATCATCTTATTTTTCATATGTTTTAGCCTCACATGGAAGCAGATATCACCCAAAACATCTGATTAAAAATATTAAACATTAAATTTGGTCCAGCTGTTTGGATAGTAGAAGCAAATAATGTATTAAATAGGCCCACACAGAACTGTATGTGTTAATTTATTTGGATATGCTTTTGTTCATAACATCAAAAGGAAACATTTTCTTCGCCTAAAATTTCACTAATGAGAAAAATATGAACTTTCTTTTGATACCAAAATCTCAATTTTGAATTAGTGTGGGACAATGTTGTCAAACAGGTCACCCATCTTTACAACTATACCAGGGTCCTATTTTGTAAAAGATCAAACGTTAGTGGATTTAAAGAGTTATTTTATAGGGATTTACTCATTTTAAGCATATTTAAGAATTATCAACAAAATTCTTACATTGAGATTTATGAAGTTCAATCCCAGTCTGTTTTTATACCTGGTCCCATTTTATTATTTTACCTCACAAAGCATTACAGTCTTAGGAAGAATCACTCTTCTTAAATTCACTTCCAATTAATCTCAACTGTTTAGACTTTAGCGCAAGTGCCAAAGGTCAATGGACCTTGACCATCTTTCAAATAAGTAGCAAAAGGCTACAATTGTAATCATTGATTTGTAGCCAAAGAACTGACCCTGGCAAATATTCGCTCCTGTTGCTCTTTCAATACCTTCACATAAATGAGAACTAGTCCAGACAGTAGCGGAATCTATTATGTGACTGATGTGACATGCTTTGTTCTGTAAAGCATGACTTAGTGTTACCAATGTCTAGTAAGCAGTGTTTCTAGAGTGCCTTTTTATCTCACACTGGATAATGTATTATAATTTTAACTACCATGAAGATAATGTAACATGATGCAATTGAATTATGTAATATACAGAAAAATGACAACTGGTATTACTGTTTCATTACAGAAATGAAGTGATTTAAGTTGATGTCCCTTCACCGATGCCACCAAATTTTAATTACAAGTACATTTTGGGTTTCCACAAAGAAAGGAAAGAGAAAACAAAATGGAGACTATTTAAATTGACCAAAGGGCAACATTGTTTGTAAGCAAATCCACTTCAACACCCTGAGAGTTGAGTGCCAATAGATGAGTCAACTGATAGGGGACAGAAATAGGAATATAGCTAAACAGAAAAGCATAATAATGATTCACTTCCATTGGAAAAACAAAATAATAGTAAAAGTGACTAACACACATCCTTGAGAATACAAAGATATACAGGTTTTAAAACCAAGTTTAATCAATGTAGGGATCCCTTAGAAACGTGGCCATGTTGTGTAAGGATTTACACACGCTACAGCTTTTTTTTATTGCTGTCTGAACGTCTGAACTAATAAAAGCCATCCGACTACTATCTTACTTAAGGATATTGAATACTGTGGTAAGGTTTGAGTAATCGGGAAGTGATCAAAATATGGACTCTTTACAAACTTATGTAAAATTCTTTTTGAACTACTATTGGGTGTCCATGATGTGATATATTGCCTAATCGACTACATTTGAGACAATTATGGAAGTTGTTTGGAAAATATATTGAGCTACCATGTTGGAATGTACAGCTCAATCAGCTCTAACTTATAGAAGGGAAACGATTTGTTGGAAAATCAACTTTAAAAATAAATTGTATTTTCCATTACTCCCTATCTTTGAAAGAATATCTATCCAGCTCAATTGGTACCCTAAATCTCACAGCAGCCGACAACATCCCGCTGAGCTATTGTTACGAGTGTCATTGTTCAAATAAGAGTCTCTTCAACAGACTTTAGTAGGCGTCTGTGGAAATTTTATATTCGGGTTTAATTATAAGGTTTTAAAACAAAAATATGTGACCGGTTAGAAGTTTTTCTGTT
>JAMKCH010087776.1:0-14074 GCA_023653785.1 Ophioderma brevispina | reverse complement strand
TGGGTGACCCGATCATGGTTCAATTTTTCATGTTTTTTTCTACCTCCAAAAACATCTGATTACAAATTTTGATATAAAAATTGGATTGATTGAGCCTGTATTTATTTTGGTCAAGCTACGAGTTGCCAAAATATTGGGTGAGTGGGTTGATGAGCCCAATATTTTAAATCTCATAGCTTGGGCGAAAATCATCCAATTTTATCATATTATGTTTTAAATAATGAGTTAAATCGGTCTAGCTGTTTTGATAGTAGAAGCAAAAATGTGTACTAAATTGGCCCATAGGACAGTGTGTGTTAACAAATGTGGTAGGTACCACATTTGGAGCCTTTTTTAAATAAATATAAAAGGAAACATTTCCTGGACCTAAAATTTCACGGCGGTAATGGCAAAATATGAACTTTCTTCTGATACCAAAATCTCCATTTTGATGCGAGTAAAGTTACAAGTAGACATGAGAATTTACAGGCTTTTGCCCGATTTCAGGCTTTTTAGGTCGTCCGATAGGAAAGAGCTTTTGGCAGCAGGATTTGTGTGTGTGTGTCTGTCAGTCAGTCCGTTCCGTCCGTCTGTGTGTGTCAAACTTTTGGTATACACTTTCGGTTAAAATGTTGTCTAGCTTTTTAGTGCAGTGATGGATAAGTTCATACTTGGTATGCTTATACATTGAGACAAGTGGTCTTATGTGGGGTAAAAGATGAGGTCAAAGGTCATTCTATCTTATGCAGTTCAATTGGAACCAAACTTGGTTTATGGTGTTTACATGCAAACCCTCATTTATGAGGTCAAAGGTCACATATCAAAGGCAAAGGTCATGTGAGGCCTATCATTCACAAACCGCGACGGCAGGCGACACAAGCGGTCCGAGGACGGATGTATTTTTACCATTTTCTCCTTGAGCTCTGTACATTGTTTTTATTTTTAATGTGCTTGTATCTCAAACTCGGTGGCTCCAATTTATATCATCAAAAATTGTTCATTTTTGTAATAATATTCTATTAATTACTCTTTCTTCCAATCTAATTTCCACAGGAGACATACGAGCAGATTGCTGACAGGACTGGTATGCATGTTGTTCAATTTCGTCCCGAATGCGGCCCTTTGCCCATTGTCTTGGCATCTCCTGACAAAGAGAAGCTGCGAGATGACGTAGATGAGGTGGAGTGGGACAAAGTTCTCCCTTTGGAAGTGAAAGATGTGCAAAAGAGGAAAGGAAATAATCCATTCAAACGACCTGGAAAGCTTGTTGTGAATGAATACAGTGCATCATTTAATCCAAAGCCAGAAGCTTACACCAGCCAGACACACAGTTGCTGATATTTTAAATGGGTAAAAATTGCTCTGAAAACAAAATAAACATTTGTTGGTAACTTTGACTTGATTAAACCAACCCACATTTCCACTCCTGAACTATACGATACCCGTATGGTACAATACCCATACGTCTTTATGATAGCAAGGCAGCTTAACAGCAAGAAGGCTAACAGCAAGAAATGCCCAGAGCTGTTTGGTATTGATATTTGCCGTGTAAACAGGCCTCTGACTGTGACAGTCTGCCGATTCCCGTAATCAATTGGGAATATTACCAGAGCTTCGACAGCAAAGGGACATAACAATGGCCCCATAATGCAGTGGGCACACAGCAACCAGTTCTGCTAAGTCCAATAGCGTATGAGACGGCAGGACATATGACAGATGGCATTGGATTGCAGAACAAATAAGTTTGATGCAATCGTCCAATGGCGGTGCCCTGGGGTGTCACCAATTTGTTGAGTCACAGTCAATTCTTCTGTTGTTCTTCCCTGGTGTAAATGAAAAACATGAATGCTGAGTCTTCAGATTTTGGTGAATATGCAGCATATCACAACCTGCTAGACAGGACCACAGGAGTTAAATCATCTGATGGTAGCACTTCATTGCTCAGATCAAAGGAATAGGCCATATTTATTTGGTTTTAGATCCGGACAATTAAATTAACACAGAAATACACAAAAATACTCCTGAATCGATTGGAATTTTCAACACTGGTTTAATGGTCTTCTGTAGAACTAAGGGCAAAAAAAGATGAGGATATCACTGCCAGATCTCTGAATGTCACTTTTAACATTTTTTCCTGATACATGGGAGGGGGCGCGCGCCTCCCAGTAATTCTGCAAAATCTTGCAAAATCAGCCCATTTTGGACAAGTTTAGCCGTTCAGCCCCCCGGTAATTTTGACGTTTTTCAAATCCTGGATCCGCCCCTGGTAATAGTGAACAATTGCTGTATCAGGCTTGTTCCTTATGGATAGCATCTGTAACATGCTGAATTGGGTTTCATGGAGTTGCATTACCTCTTCTAATGGGAATCTAGCCACATTATCCAAGTTTAACACCTGAAAGTTTGGGAAATTGCAATATTGAGTGACCTAAAACTGTGAATGCAAAGACCTTCATGGCTGCAAACCAATTATTAAATGAATTATGAATTAGTGCGCCATTTGTGACATTCAAGGTCATGTTTCAAAATTTGCCAAGATGAGCTTAAGAGAGTGATTTCTATGAGTTGTTCAGCAACTTGGACCCCGTACACACTAGCAAAATCTCTTAATTCAACTAAGCGTTAACGAAGATTAAAAATTTGACAAGTATAGTGTGTACACTCCTCCCTTATTTCAACGAAGATTAAATTTGCTTAATTCAGCGAAGCAAATCAGCTTCTTTCAATTAATGGTTATTTCGATTAAGAGATTTACTAGTGTGTACGCACACTTCGTTGAATTAAGAGGTGATGTGTGTTGGTTTGCATACCAAGGCCATATTTCCAGTAGGCACACTTGTTTCAATCTTTGTTAGTTTTCTGCTAGTGTGGACGCAATTGTATTTTAATTAAATGTAGTGTGTACGCACGCTTTATTAACTAATCAAGATTAACTAAGCAATTGTGCAGTGTGTACGGGGTCAAAGAATCAGAAGGTGACCTTAAAATAATGTTGCCAAGTAACTGTGTGCTAGCTGTTTGAGGTCAATAACAACTATCACACTTCAGAATACATGTACCGTACTGACCCGATTATAGTCCCATGCTCGAGTAAAATCCCACCCCTAAGTTTTAGGAAAATTTCAAAGATCCGTTTATTATCCCATGCCAAAAAATTGGCCTACACTGACTGCAAAATTTGGAAACCTATTTTTCTTCAAACAACAAACCTTGAATTCAAATGATATGCATTTTCTAATATGAAATTCCATATTTAATTTAGGGGTTCATTCATGGATTTTCATGAGTAAACGCTTGTTTTGGCCCGAGGGCAGGCCGGCGCCGGGTGTCGCGAAGCGACCCCCGCCATCATTATTTTGCATGTTTGTACCTTAAATCCTCCAAAATCAGCTGCAAAGTCACTCTTTTCATGTCATGTTTTCGTCTTCTTCACCCTTGAGAAAAATAGCACGATCGATGTATCAATGGAATGTTCCATTACAGAATAGGGGTGTGCTTCGAATGTGCACTAACATGCAAAATACATTTTTTTATTAATAGTCAAGTATATTGGGCTTCAATATTTATTTTGAGGCAATAATAGCTGTAGCAACCATGCTCATTGTATACACGTTTACCTTTCTACATGCCTACCCCAAATGTGATCAGAAATCGATTACTGCAGGGCATTAAACGTTGTTTATGACCGGCTCTCGACCAATCACAAACGCGGAAATCTCCTAATGATGTGTGAACTTATATTCCATCTCAAGAATGTTTCTAATGATGTCTGGAACCATTAAAGTTTGTGAAAAACATACATTTATGAATACAGCAGAAGAAGACACTGTTTCTGGTTCATGCACAGAGTTGGAGTAATAAAAGGGTTCAACACTCTCAGATGTGATTCTACAATATTTTTTCACTCTTTTTCCATATTTCAGTATAAAAAGTGTTAATAAAATAGTTTTTTTGGTGGATTTGTTTTCTGAAACAAAAAGAATATTTTGAACAAGGTCATGTGCAGGGTCAGAGGGTGCCTTATGATGGCAGCAAATCAAATATGGCTGCCGCCAATACACTGATGGCAAATTGGTTCAGTTTTTTGCTAAAAAAATTACTAAAGTTACATTATAGTCATTAATGCATGGTTAGTTACATGACAAAGGGTGGAAACTACGAACTATCAAAAAATGGCATTTTTTCAACATTCTGAGTCTTCAAGTGGCTGTATAATGTATGTGGCGAGTAGGCCAAGACATTTTCAACTCCGGCATTATCCCAACCCCAAATTTAAAGGTATTTTCAGTTTTAAAAAGGGTGGGACTATACCTGGGTCAGTACGGTAATTCAATTTTATATGCTTATAAATAAATAAAGGTATTTTATATCAATTCGTCGCTCACATCACTTACTATCGTATTTTGGCAAAATTTGGCATTATTACTTTGTTCGGGTTCTACAAATCCAGTTTCAAAATGTGAGGTCACTTAATGAGTTAATAATTATGAATATTTGATTTTTCTAAAAATTAAATGGCCTTTCGTTTTACACATTTTATATCTATCATTCTTTGCAAAAGAAGTTTTAACATAGTGATCTATATTTTGTGGCATAGTTTCTAATTCTGCATTATTTTCTTTAGCACTTACAGACTTAAAACTTTGTTGCTCAATTAAGATGATATAATTGCAGTTTAATATTTAACACATCTGAAATTTAATGCTCTTTAATGTTTACTTTCACAGTATAGACACAATGTCTAGGTAAATTTTCAATTTTGTTTTGCAAAATGTGATATGGGCAACAAATTGAAAACCATCAGTGATCTGTATGTTGTTGCAGATGGGTGGAGTGGGCAGGTATCGAAACTTTGAAGTTGATCATGTAGTTTTTGAAAAGTTGATTTCCAAAAAGACCTAAATCCACTTTGGGTCAAAATTGAGTTATTAATAGAATAAAATGGTGTAAAACACACATTTTACACCCATTCCAAGGGGTTTCATAATTTTTGGGAAATTTCTTACAGAAAAGAAGACAAAAATATCCAATTGTTGTTATTATAATTCTTAGCAAAATTAACTTCAAACAGGAAATTTTGAAAATGATACGGTCTTGAAAAACAAGTGTCATGGCTTGGAAGATTTTATAAGCAATTTTGATGTACTTTTGATTTTCATCTCTACCTGTGATTCCCTTTAAAGCACCCAAATCTTGTTTTGAGATTGTGATTTTATGAGAAAGTTTTTTGCCCAAATTCGGTCTAAATCCACTTAACACATAACCCTGTAGAAATTAATGTGCTTTTTGGGTTTCTATTTGGAATATAAAGTGAAATGTGGTTATATACCCCTTTTGGAAATCAACTCATTTGTTGGTATAGTGTGACTTTAATTCCCGAATACCACAAAAATTGGTTATGCAAGCTACAATATGTTTCTAATTCGAGGGTTGAGAAACAATTACACCAAAAGAAAAAAATAACTATGTAAAATGCCTTCATGGTTTACAAAATCTCAAAATGGCTAAAAAGCCAGTATCAACTCTCGAATTGGAATATAGCCAAGGCATTTGAAATTAGGTCTAAAATGCAAGTGTTTTTAGTCAGGTTTTTTCCTTTTGATGGCAATTTGCATAAACACCTAGAAAGACAATTTGGTGTTAATGATAATTTTTCTCATGTCACAAAGTCCTATAGATCTCTTACTATACATCACCTAGAATGTTTTCTGGATAAGTGGTCAAGATCAGACCCTTTGGGATCATAAATGAAGTTCTTTGTTGCTATTAATTTATCTGACAATTTCAGGAAATTTTTTTTAATGAGATGTCGGCTATCTTGCGAAAGGATATTGCCTTTGTGGTGGCAGCTATTTTGGAAAATGGTGGTTTACGGAAATATAGTCCTTGCATAAAATTTTGTACGAAATGTTTTCTTGGAACATTTGCCATCTTTGCAGTGTGGTTAATTAACAGAATGTTTCAAATAGGGTATATAGACATGTTGATTTGGTTGTAAATTACTTGAAGGATGAGAAAGTTACATAATTACAAATCAGCAGAATCTTGTGCAAGGTGCAGTGAGTTGCATTGCCCGAATAGCAGTCTCTGGCCAAGATGCTGTAATGCAGTACTGCAACAAAGTTAAATTCGTTTTAACTTGCACTGCAGTAGAACTGCACTCTAGGTATGAACAGACTTTTAGAGTCACTTCAAGAATATCATTATGTTTAAGGGGTTTGACGTGTTAGTGATCTACTCGATAAAATTTTCCAGAATTCACATATATGGCTGATTAAGAATCTGAAATAAAAAATGGGGGTCACCGACTTTGTTTTTGAGCTATAGCCAAAACAAAAATGGTATGTTGTCACTTTTTAAACCACGCAAGTCTATGGGAAAAGTCAAAATTTGATGTTTAGATTGCCTAAAAAATAAAAACCTCTCTTACTTTTTCCATTACACGCCGAAAAACACTGAAATAAACGCAAACAATCACACAGTTATTCGCGGTATCTGCGAATGATACCTTCGCAGCTCAAAACTAAAATTCTTCCATTTGTCCATGACTGGGCTCTAAACAGAATGCTGAAGGTGTAAAGCAGGTTGCGGGTACACAAATCACACGTCAAACCCCTTAATCATTAAGATTCACATCACAATTCAGTGTTATTCTTAAATAAGGTGTGGTGTTTTAGAGCAGAAGCATGGACCCATGTCAAACATCATTCACCCCACCGAAAAAGGTTTGACATCTTTGTTAATTGAGGTTACGCAGGGGTCAAACTTTTAAAATGCACCTACAGCAGTGCAGAAAGTACCGGGCGTCTCAAAAAAAAGAAACCCTCAAGCGCCCTCTGTTTCACGAAAAGAAAAGAGTAAACCATATAAATTAATACACATCTGAAAAATGCATTTCATTAAGTTTCCTACACCGAAAAAAGCTTTCCAAAAGGGCACATATTGACCGAGTTATGGCCGATTGAAAATTTGTACCACTTTTTCATTTTATCCACGGATTGTATACTGTCTGAGCTGTCTTTAGATAATACACCTTTTCCAAACACATTCTTTTGTTTTTGCGACAAAAATCAGTTCTGTGCTGCTCTGCCACCCCCACCCCCCATTTGGCTGCCTCTAATACCATGAAGGCTTGCGCTCTATCTCTTTTCCATTTCAATAATCGACTTCTAATCATTCTTGTCTGTCGGATGCTTGCAAAGGCAGCGGTTATTCTGTTGCGAAGTTCTGGCAAGTTTGCTGGTGGTTCCTGTACATACACTTCACTCTTTAATGTTTCCCCGTAGGGCCAAGTCGAGCGGAGTCAAATCTGGGGATCTTCGCAACAGAATAACCACCGCCTTTGCAAGCATCCGACTGACAAGAATGATTAGAATTACGAAGTTCATTACTGAAATGGAAAAGAGAACGCAAGCCTGCATCCGTCTTAGGGGCTGCCAATTTCCCCAAGTGGGGGAGGGGGGGGGGGCAGAGCAGCAAAACAAAAGAATGAGCTTGGAGAATGTGTATTGTCTAAAGACTACTGAAACAGTGGTCCAAATTTTCAATCGGCAATAACTTGGTGAATATGTGAATATCAGTCTGTTATAGAAATGTCTCTGTAAAACAAAGGTTTACCAACTATAAATGACGAAATGTCAATTTTTATTTGTATAGAGATTGCTCGAATTTTGGTAAATTATGTGTGAACAGCCTGACAGTTACCCCTGAAACATGATTCTTAAGTGCCGCAAATGATGCCTTAAGTAGGGGGGGTCTAGATAAAGATTATAGAGGGTTAAATTGATCCAGTCATGTTGGAAACAATATCAGGTTATCTGTCTAAGCATAAGGATTTCAAAAAGGTATAGTTATAGCCTAAAAAGCATCATTTTCATTTGTAAAGAGATCAAATTTTAAAGTTGCTCCAAATTATTGATGGAGGTCAAATTAAAAATAAGGAATGGTTTCTTAACAAAGGGGAAACAAGGTCAATGGACGATGACCTACATTGGTAATTAAGCACTGAAGACAGTCAAAACTATTATTTTAATCCTGTAAGCTCCACTAACAATTTGCACCAGTTTATATCCAAATCAGAGCAACTTTAAAATTTGACTCTTTTTATTCATTTTTGCTGTTTTAACCTGTAACTCCCAGGCTTTAAATCGTCGATAGTACAAACTATAGCTTTTTTGAATCCTTATGGTTAGACAAATAACATGGTATACTTTTCGAGGGTTGACAAACAGAAGGACGTAATTTTGCACTGAAACAAATATTAAAAAATTTCTTTAATTCTGCTGCTCAAAGTACCATATACAAGCTTTGAGATGTTTACATTTCTGTGTGTCTGCTAGCTCCCAGGCTAATTCAATTCATACCTGCCAACATTGGAAAGTTAAAAATCTTACTTATGAAAGTGCAGAGTGCACACAGCAAGCACACCAAATTTGACATTTTCTTTTGTCTTTTAATCTTATTAGTAAGATTTTCTGCTGTCAAAAATCTTGGAAATAGATTTTATCTACACTTCAACTGGCAATGGAATAAAATCAGGCTGCTACATAAAGCATTCACCTCGTTTTGTGTAGAGAGAATGTAACTGTTGTCTAAGGGCCATTAGCTTTTTGAAGGGGAACATGGAGGCTGAAGAACAAATGAACGCCTGATTAATTGGAAGTTAGAAATTTTCCAAATTGTTACTGGGGGGGAAGGTCTACATGAACCTATTTTAGCAAAACACTGGTCATTGAACATACTCCTGCCAAAAAATGAAAAAGAACTTCTACCATCAAATTTGATTCATAATAGGAGGAAATAAAAAGTTACTCCAATACAATTTAAGGGGCAAAACAAATTTTGAATAGTGCTACCAAAACCATGGCTAATTTTTTTTGCACCAAGTTATGCACAACTGATATTTAGGGAAAAGTAATTTACTGTTAAAATAACGTAGGAAAACATTTCACAGCTGTTTGAAAACTGATTTCGATTACTTATTCTACTAATCATTCTACAGAGAATGGGTAATAAACAGTGCTATATTATACAAATTGATGATGGGCAAGCTGCTTGTAATTAATTTCTTCTGATTTTTACAGATAGGGGTAATAGTTTTCAAAATTGTGTCACCACTTCTAAAAATAACTTGGGGTCAAACAGCTGTGATCTGCTAATATGGGCACAAAAGGTTAACAAAAGACCTATAAAATCAATTTAAATGGTCCTGATATGATCTATCTGAACATTTCACTGCTGCAACTGAGGTTACTTAAAAAATGTTGAATCGGAGATGTACATTGGGGCCCTTTGCCTGTCACATTTTTCAATATTTTGATACCAATTTCAGAAAATATTTTCTTGGAAGTTGAACAACACCCATGATAGGCTGACTCACAGATTTCCCAATGAGGGGAAAAAAATCATGTTTTTTGTATGTACATAATGCCTGTATAAAATAACTAAAGTCAAATCAAACTCCTTCATATAGAAAATCACAGCTTTCTTATACACGGTATCCTATGGCACTTTTATACTCTACATAAATGTTTACTGCATGAAAACAGAAAATCTGATTCATTTCTAAATTTGGAATTAAGCATTCTAGGTCTTAGAGTCAGCCTTTAAGCACTTATTATTTTGGATTGACAAAACATCAATTTTCTAGCTTGCATAGGAAAATCAAATAATTTGTTTCACTGACTTGAGAAATACACAATAACATATGCAGCCGATTTCTTACTTGCATGGTAGCCTATACGGCAGCTATTGCATAGTACACCCTGCTTCAAACAATGGTACAATTGAAAACTTTTCAATATTAAATCTCAACATAGGTAAGTTGTTTTGAGCATGACATTAAAGAAAAAAGACCAGGCTTTCCAATACTTTTGTGTCACTTTCTAATTGAGTAAAAACAATGAAAGAATTAGTAACATAAGTTATTTTTATTTTAACAAATTTGAAGGGATTAACTTCCTAAAGAAACTCTAGAAGATGTGAAAACAGTTACTGAATTAAGATTGATTGCATAAACATTTGACTATTGTTTCTTAGAAGAGAATCATGTTCATGTTTGTAACAAGTATAGGTATCATAACGTAACCTAATTAAGACAAAATTGGATCTTTCAATCATTGTCCAACATGTATAAAGAAAAAAAAACTTTCGACAATTCTACAAATGTATCCTTCACTTTTGGGTTGGTCACTGATAGTGCCGATAATGCACCATTTTTTTTTTTTGGATTTGGAGTGTTTATTTTTGCAATTATATTCTTTCATTAAAACTTGCAATAAATTTTGTATTTTTTTAAAGAAAATATTTATCATTGAACTTATTATAGCTTGTGTACTTTAATCTGTTATTGCTTCTTTTGCCAACTCAAAACAACTCTGCCAAAGTCCAGTCTTTGTTCTTTAATGGTATTCAAAGTAAGAATGACTTATTTTGAAACTTTATATTTAACCATTTTTTCCCCTGATTGTACAATCTTTTTGAGACAGACTGAGCTAGTTGCTATGCAGTAGCCGCAAGATAGGACTTCCAAAATACAGTTATACAGTGATATGGTGTAGACAGTACCGGAGCAGACACATAGCTCCTCACATTTACTACGATGCCATTTTGATAGTGGACGAAATGAATCATGCACATTTAATAAAAAGTGCAAATATATGCCAAAAATATTTAAAAACAAAATTAGCCATGAGAAATAACTACAGCCACTGTGTGTACATCTATAGTCCATTTCTCTACCTCCGTGCAGTGATGTCATAGCATTGACGCAGCTTTTACGCACGTGTAAAAACGCTGTCACTTTCAGCCAACGCGCGCGGTTTACTGGTGCGACCATCATATCTCGCACTGACGTCACTGCACGGAGGTAGGGAAATGGAGTATAGTGAGGAGGCAATCCATGTCTAATTGGTGGTAGCTGCGGGGCGACTACCATGAAAAATTGGCCGTATACATGTGCTCCTTCAATACATTCCAAGTTTGGTCAAAAAATGGCACTTCATACTGTCTTGCTATTTATGACATTTACGTCTTTCAGTAAAATGCATACAATTATAGCACACATTCAAATTACAACCCAAAAAATGTATTTATATGGTGCTCTACAGAGAACACAGTGCCTTACAACAAATATGTACAATCTATGATTGGTACAAGATATAATAAGCCACGTAACATCAGAATAACTGTCCAACACATTATGCAAATTTAGACCATCAGTATGGTATTAAGTCAATCCCACAATGCACCAGTTTTTGGAAATTTCACCTCAATAAGGTCACATGATTCCACAAAAATCCTATTCTTAACACATAAATATCCCAACTTTTATGCTCATTTTAGACCACAAAGAGTTAGTACTTATTAGCATGATGATCTTGGAACACTTTATCCCCAAGTACAATATAGTATAGGTACATTGCAATGCATTATGGGATTGGTTCAAAACACCCTCTGGAGGGAACCTGTCCGTAAAGAGACTTTACACAGGCGCGGATCTATGGAGGGGGCGCGCGCCTCCAAAACCAGCCCATTTTGGACAAGTTTAGCCTTTCAGCCCCCCGGTAATTTTGACATTTTTCAAATCCTGGATCCGCCCCTGTTATACATGAAGAATTTTGTATCTGATATGTTCCTTAACAGTTGATCAAAAGTTGTGAAGAACTCTGGTGAAGACCGCATTCGAACATCAAACACTGGAACCTTTGAAATCTATTTCACTGGCTCATATAGGAATGAGTTGGCATAATCAATGCGGGAGAAGACCAAAGATTATACAGCATGATTGTAAGCATCAAAGTGATAAAACTACAAATATGGTAATTTACATTTTCACAGATCCAGCACTAATCTGATTGGACATAGTAATGAAATCATTGCATTTTCATTCAGAATATTTTTAAAATTCAATACTTTCTTGGATTGAAATGGTTATATCTTCCAATAATTTGCTGCAACCCCCCCCCCCAAGAACTCCAGAACCCTCTTTAAACTACTTTTTAGAAAATAATTAAAATTGCCCACATTCACAAAGATCTTAGTTTAGTCCTGGATTAAAGGTCCATAGTCCGATCGCTAATAGCCTCGTCCCCAGGGACACCAGACTTTAAAGGAAGTGGTCAAAATTTTGGTATCAGAAACAAACTATATTCTTCTCATTTATAATGTGAAATCTTAGGGCTAAAGGACGTTTTTCACAGTACTCTATGGGGATTACCTCTCACTTCCAAATGGGCTGAAATATCGGCAAGAAACTTTGCAGATGGGGTTTTGGGGCGAAGGCCATTCTATTCTTTATAGATTTAAATAGGGTTATCCCCCTTTAACTCTTAGTCTAGGACAAAGTCTACATAGCTCAAAATTTTGCTTCTTTCCTTCATTAGTTCTTACATGCTGAATATATTTAAAGGAAGTACAGCAAGAACTTATCTATTTAAAGTTAAGCATCTTCCATATTCTATCTAGAGTCCTTTGTATATGGATTTAATCCTATAGAATAAGAGTTACGCCAGGACTAAACTCTTTTGTGAATACTGGCCATTGCTCTCCATGTTACAAATTTATCACTATTTAAACAAAATTCTATAACCAGAATCTTCTCAAAATGCCATTTTAAGTGTCAGTTACAAGGAGATCAGGTAGAAGGATGAGCTGGACTTGCCAAAAAGCACATAAAGTGAACTGAAATCTTATCTTAATGACACAGTAGTATTCAGGGTTGTTAATTAAAATATTGTGCACATTAGAATTCTGTGTCATTTTCTTTCTTGTTTCAAACAGTCAAACACGCAATAGCATTTTTGGGCGATTTTAACAAGTGGAGCGATTTAAAGAAATCCTCAAAAGTAGTTTAACACTTACTGTGCTCAAGTGATCGAGATCTCAATCAAAACATGTGGCAGGTATTATAAAATGCTGCCTTTGTGTACATAGGAGGTGTTAATAAATAAATGATATCCAATTCATAATTTTTATGCTATATAGTTCTTTTTATGTAAAATATATTTCTTGCTTTTGGTTTCATTTTTTCCCCGTCAACTTTATAAAAATATTGATCATGATTACCGATTCTAACTCTTACTGATTTTTGTGGCCTGCATTCAGGAGTAACCTTCACCCACATTACTTCTTTCGCTTTTGTTTGTTCTGTCCTTTGGGACCCTTCTTGTTTCTGTTGTGACGTCTTTTGCCCTTATTGAATGGCCGTTTACCCTGCTGCTGTTTTTCTCTGATCTTGCTCTTGGTGTCTTTTCCTTGCATCCACAGGTCTCTCTTCATTTCCCAATCTAGCTGCTTCAAATCTGTCAAATAAAAAGAAAGTCAAACTCAACTTGAAGGTTTAATTATTTTCTATATTTATGCATGGGTAAGATTAATTGCAGAACATAATCTAATGAGTGACCAGTGGAAATTGACAATTGACCCAGGTCCCTACCATTGTCAGAAAAGTGTCAATCACTGAGAACCTCCTAATTTACTCCAAGGTATGTTTTACTATTGCAGAGATCAGCTATCAACTCAAAAGTTTACAATTAAAGCTCTAGCATAATTAAGACTATCAAATATTAGCATGTTAATTTATTAACGTATCTATAAGTCGCTAACTAGAGATTAACCGATCCAGGGTTTCCTCTGCCGATCCGATGCCCGATACTTTTTTTGTCGTATCGGCCGATCCACCGATCCGATCCGATGGTTTGTCCTATATGTTAACACTTACTGTGCTCAAGTGATCGAGATCTCGATCAAAACATGTGGCAGGTATTATAAAATGCTGCCTTTGTGTACATAAGAGGTGTTAAAGATCGACCAACCCTAGTGAGTATTAGTAGGAGTTGCACTGGTGGTTCAACTTTTTAAACTTATAGGAATTGGCGACGATGATTATAGTGAATAAATCTGTGTGGTCCACATTTGTTACAAGTTCCGATGAGGTATTTTAGAGGAAAAGGTTATCTTTTACTTACCAGAATGTGTGTAAAATATAAAGTACCGCCAATCAATAAGCGGCATTGTAAATTCCCGCAAAACAACTCCTGTCCTGAGTTCATCAGAATATCAGACCATCATGCTCATTTTAAATTGAAGATTTCAT
>JAMKCH010087774.1:4910-15868 GCA_023653785.1 Ophioderma brevispina | reverse complement strand
GGGTCCACTCTATGATTTTTTGTCCGGGTGGTTTTAAAGGTCGTTAGGGATTAGACATATGAATTTCAAGTGCAATAGATTAACACTTAAACTACCCATGATTGAAAACTGGCCACCATTTAAAAAGCAACATAAGCTGAAATGTTGGGTAACAATGGCGGTTATTTAGGATATATGCAAATAAGGTTTATTAAAATAGATGGCCATGAATTCATTTTGATTGTTTTTAATCAAACACCTCATTTTAGCAGTTTTGAGCCTAAAATATTTCTTCAACGAGTCTGGATATAGCCGAAACTAGTTATGGCACAATTTCAATGGCGGTCATTTTGTTTATTCAAATTTACTTGCTTAAGTTGTCACTTTGGAAGTCTTGCATACATACATGTTTATAGTTATATTTGAGCAATAGTGTAATTATAAACTTTAGAGTAGTGTAAAGTTCATCCATATTATACCTTGAATGTTGAAGTCAAATTATTCTCAAAATTTAAGAAAATGGCGGCCATTTTGGATTTATGCCAATTAGGTTTAATTAAGAATTATATATTTGACTTTTGGTGGTTGTCCATTATCAAACATCTCATGTTAACATTTTTTTAACCAAAATTATCTTTCTACAAGACACGGTATGGCTGAAACCAGTTATGGAGCAACTTGAATGGCGGCCATTTTGTTTATGCAAATTAGCAGGCTTAAGCTACTACTTTGGAAAGTCTATCATGCAGAAATTATTTAAGTTGAAGTGTCTTAACAAGTTAGTAGTACTCTTGTTTTGCCACTCTATATGGTACCCATATGCCAAATATCACCTCGTGGCCCAAGCACTATAACGAAAACAGCGACAAATGCACACCGGAGACAGCCGGAACATGTTGTAATATGCAATAGGGCCCTATACTTTTACACTTTTACGTGTTCGTATTTAGAGTTTTCAAAAAAAATTTCCAGTAATGATTTCTCGCCAATCATCGACTGCGGCAGAGGGATTACGATCAAAGGGTAGCTGTTGAATCCCTTCCTTTTGTGCGGGTGAATGGATAAACAGATTAAAATCGGATGGTTGAAGTCGATGTGCTTCCTTCTTATCTCTTTCTTCCATGTTCTAACGTGCTCTACATCAGCGAATATGGTCGATTTTCATGAAAACGGTGCATTTCCAGATATTTTGTGTCTTTTGTTAATAATACTTTTCAGCAATGCTTTATTGGAACAAAACGGTAATATTTTGATAGGAGCCGTTGAGCCGCATTTGGGCATTATAGTTTGCCATGCTTTCCGTTTTCTTTTCTATGAGATATTTGCCTTCAAACATCGAAAAATAGGAGAAAATTTATGTCCAAAACACAACATCAAAATTATAAAAAAATCAAAAAATACTTAGCAGCTTGAATTCTTCCGAATATCAATGTTTCTTGTTGCCATACATGTGTAGAAATTATGTAATGATGTTTCTCAATTTATTTTTATATTTTTGAAAAACAAACAAAATATCCGTGAAAACCTTGTTTATTACGTTATCCTTCACAAAACAGTTGCTAAGTTTGGTAAAACTTCTACTAAGATATTGATTGTGCATCTCATTTCAAGGTAAACATAATGCGGCAGTTGGAAATAGTGTTTTCTTCAGCTCACAATGACAACTAAAAAGTCTAAGAAATGCTGAACTTTTAAAAAAATGCGACCTTTTTAAGGAAGTGTATATTACGTTATCCCCATTTCTCAGCAACCAAACGATCTATTTAAATATTGATCAAGAGTGGCATAGATACTTATTTTCCAACCACAAAAATTCTATAAACTATCAGATACATCTTAGTCAGTGGGAGATGTGAAAAATGGTCAAAAATGTTTACTACGTTATTGTGTATTACGTTATCGTTTATTACGGTGAATGCATTTTAGTTTACATTATCCACTATAATAGCTTATAATTTCGCCATGGAATGAATTGAATGTATCTTTAGAATAACATAGTAAAAGGTTTCTTAATATTTGCTTATTATAAGGTCTAATTTTCAGGCAGAATTCAATACTCAAGGATAACGTAATAAACTAAACAAATTGGAGCATATTTCTCGAGTTCAATTAACTACTCAAACTTTAACGTCGTACAAATAAAAATTGTTCCCAGCAACCTCTCTGATAATGTCATCAGTTGGTATATTTTGTTGACTTAAAATTTTGATAACGTAATAAACCCTATTGTTTTGCTGTACGAAATGTTTGTGTGCATACTGTGCAGAAACGTTAATAGTGTTGTTTGCAACATTTTTTCCCGTAATAGGTATTGGATACTTAAATGTTTAAAACATAAAACATACAATTTTGAGGCAATTTTTTTGTGTGTCTTACCTCCAAAATGCACCGTTTTCATGAAAATCGACCATATTCCTAACAGCTCCCAATTTTGCACCTGGGTGGGGTGAGGCAAGCGAGGTAAAGTGTCTTGCACCCAAGTACACAACGCATTGGCCTCAACGGGACACCCACGCCCACTAGATAACATGTGCCCTCTACAACCAATCAAGTGTAAATTTAGGGAAATTGTATCCTCGGCCTCCTTGTGCCCCATTATATAGCTCATCAGGCTTGGGTATTGGGCTTGGTCATTATTTACGACAGGGTGGAGAATGAAGGCATTCAACTTAAAGGTCCCAGGAAATGCAAATAGAATTGATGTGGTTTGTGTCAAGTCTACAAGGAGGGGCTGGAAAGCATTCAATATTTGGGTTGGTGATGACATCAATTGGGGTGCTATTGATTTTTGAGAGAGTAATAGAAAATTCCAGGTGACTGGTGTGAATCTATTCATGACACTGACTGAAAATCAATAGTTTCACTAATGATGTCACTGGTAGTGTATTCTTTTTTCTGGCCCTGTTTATTGGAATGGAATGTCCCCTAAAAGATTTGGAGTAGGTTTATCATCTCATTTCCTGGGACCTTTAAGAAACTATCAATGTAAGACTTTCCAACTCAGCCGATACTTTTAGGGGACTGTCAACAATTTACTTGTTTGTAGACTTCCATTATATTGTGAGAGTGTGTCGTCATGCAAGCAGAGACATTGGTAGGATGTGTGTGTATGTGTGTGCGTGTGTTCTCACCAGACGTACATTGTGGGGATATTTTTGGGTACAAATTGATATTGTGGGGATATTTTGTCTAGTGGGGATATCCCCACAGCCGCGGTCGTTCCGGGTAGTGGGGTTAGGGGTTAGAATGCAGTTAGGAGTCCTTTACCAGATGTAAATATGCACACTTGTATAGAAAGAAGCAACTTCTGCAACATTGACGTAATATAGGCCTATTCAATGGTTTTAGTTCTTTGTGTTTATCTTCACACACACATTCTGCAGGTGCAACGCAAATAGACTCTGATGGCTAAATTCAAAATGAAGCCACTGAACTGGCACCTTCCCAGTAAGGAGTTCTAACCAATCAAATCTCAATCACATGACTTAATTTATCCAATGAGACTTGAATTTAACATTACTGCACCAAGGATGTCTTTATGGAATAATTGGATAATCAGGTGAATATTACATGCACAGGAACTGGCAGTATGAACATCTGTTCTCATTAACTGCTGCCTAATAATTTGGTCCCACTCCTTGCTTTCAAGGATAGTTTATTATGATTAGTGCTGCAGCACCAACCATTTTAAGAGAGTGCTACCGGGGCCGGAATAATAACATTTGTCATCATAGCTAAAATTGACCGTAGGGATGTGGAGTTCATGAAAACATGTGATGACAAAATTAAAAGTGGAGGTAATTTGCATACGACGCCATTTTCGAAAATGACAGCCATCTTAAAGGCAAAACACCTTAGAAAACAATTTTGGTGTTAAAAATGTTTTTCTTGGTCAATGAGTTCAATAAAACTATTCCCAAACTATCAAATGTTGCATGTGCCGAAATTTTCCCAAGATGGCTGACATCTTATTGACACAAACCTTACATCTCTTATTATTAAGCCTATGAAGATGATTGTGATGTCAAATTACAGATTTTCTGGGTCAAGGAGTTCAATAAAACTATTTACAAAACTGTCAGATGAATATTAAAGTAATGAAAGTTTTCATACGTCACTATTTTTACAAGATGGTCAACATATAAAAGGTAACATTCTTTATACGTCACACTATAAATCACCTAGGATGACGATTTTGGTGACAAAGTGTATGTTTTAGGTCAAAGATTTCAACAGCAATATTCTCAAAACTGTCAGACCAGTCGTGAGTCATGTTATTCATTGACCACCAATGTGACAGCCACAATTTGATACCTTGATTACTCTATATGTATTCACCCCAAACATATATCTGGAATTGCATGGGAATTTTTATATTTAGGCCTGTATTTCTCTAATAGAAACCATTATATGTTTGTCTCCGATATGTCAAGAATAAAATGGCCGCGAACTTCGAACACTTAAATGGTCATGGTCACGTGTACACCTGTTGGTAGTCAATATTTGGGGGTTTTCGTTCATAGGGACCTTACAATTTTTTAAGGAGAGTTACTGAGAATTTTGTGTTGGTATTAATTAGCAAGCATTTGGGTTAATATATTTTATCACTTTGACACATGAAGTCGCCATTGCAGAAACCCTAACACTCTTGGGTACTTGCATTTAAAATAGTTGGGCTATCTTGGAAAACGGTGACATATGCAAATAAACACTTTTATATTCATCTTACAATTTTGAGAATAGTTTTGTTGAACTCCTTGACCCAGAAAACACTCACTTTGACACCAAAATCATTTTCTTAGGTTATATAATAAGAAATATACGGGTTTCTTAGATGCGATGTCGGCCATCTTGAAAAATAGCCGTGAATATAAATTGTCATGACTCAGACAATTCTGGCAATTGTATATTGAACCTCTTGACCCAGACAACATACATTTCGACACTAAGTCGCTATAGTAACGCTATTACCTTTAAAATGGCGGCCATTTTAGGAAATGTTGGTTTATGCAAATTGCCACCACTTTCAATTTTGTCATCACGTATTTTCGCGAACTACACAATCCAACGATCAATTTTAGCTATGATTGCAAATGTTATTATTCCGGCCTTGGTTGGTAGAAATCTAAGGCCCTTTTTGACCTGATGCTGCAGCATTAGATATAGAATTTATAAACACAGCTTATGCATGATATGGCTAGTTTTCTCGGATAAAATTAAAATTTTAAAATAACATCACTCCATTGATCAATTAACTCCATACTCGGTCAGAAGCAGCACTGGTCCAAGATTCATATGGGGTGTACACAGATATACCTCATTCACAAACAACGGCAGCAGATGACACATTCGTTCCGGGCACGCTGTATTTTTGCTATTTTGAAAACAACTTACCAGCTACTTACCTATCACAAAGGCAGCCAAATAGATACCCGAGTTGGCAGCAGCAACAAAAAATCGAAAGAAAGCGTAAGCCCAAAAATTAGGTGCAAATGCGACGGCCACGCCAAATGTACATTGTATTGCAATACCTATGAAAAGCGTAGGTCGTCTACCTATCCTGTACATAAAAAATAAACAAAAGGAATTAATTAGGATCCAATAAAATGTGCCGTTAAAGTTGCAAGGTGGTTGTCCTTTCATGGAAACGTGACGTGATGCTATTATACACTCAGATATTGACTGCCTGTGCAATAATTAAAATATGGTAAGATGTTAATTTTTAGTTTTTATTTCATGAGGCAAAGCCGATTGAAATGGAGCAATCCCAGGGGAACAATCCAAATGTGATAGATTATTGTACAAACATGCATAAGCAGTTCTTGTTGGGAATTATTTTTCTCATACCGTGCAACGCCAACAATATTGCGCGGCTCAAATCATTGCCATTGCTTGTGTGAAACAAACTACAATATTAGATCCTTGCGTTAAGAAAAAGCTTTGAAATATATTTCGAATCGGAGCTTTTTCACAATTTGACATATTAGTCGGTAGGCGGCCTAATTGAAGACTACGGTATGGGCGTGAAGTTGCAATTTTGTTGCTGAAGTCGCAGACCAGAGTGTCTAGTTTAAGAATCAATGAGTGCCACCATTTGAGTAATTTGAGTCACTGTAGTCACAGGTCACATACGGGGATTAAATTTCCACAATGCATCAATAAAGATATGAAATAACGCAAATTCTTCCTCAGGTCCCGAGGAGTAAAAAAGTAAATGGTGACGTGGCTATACAATGGCTAATTAACGAGGTGTAGGTCAAAGGATACAAAATATTTTGTACAAGGGTCAAATTTTCAAAATTCCCCTGTGCAATTGAAAGTAGCTTAATGATACAAAGATTCCGAAAAGGTATAGTTTGCTATATCTTAGATGTCACCTTGAGGTATTAATATGGCTGAAACTTAAAGCAACCGATTGTCTATATGACCTTGAACGGAATCCATCTTGTTTGAAGCTGATCATTTCTCAGCCAAAACAACTGCTACAAATGAGGTGTCGGAGAGGATATCCCAGGAAAATATCAAACCTCCCATACCTTAATTGAATCCACCGATAAGACCCATAACAGCAAGAAAGCATGGTCTATCATCCGAAAGCTTCTAGGGGATCCAACAGGGGATGCAGCAAGAAGCCCAAGAAGATCAAACTAGACCATAAAAGGTATAGTGGCAACCCTGGTTTCACTCGCCCCTTCAACGTGGACGAACTGGAAACTAGTATTGCTAAACTTCCACCAGGAAAAGCAGTAGGCCTTGACAACATCTCAACTGAGTAGCTAAAAAACTTCGGCCCATGCCAGTAGCAAAGGAGTGGCCTAAGCTCTACAATTGCTGCCTAATTTCCCACAGGTTCCAAAAGGAGGAAAGCACATGTTATGATACTCCTAAAGCCATATATCCCAAGAGCTATAGAAGAATATCACACCTCAGCCATACCTACGTCTCTTGCTCAACCGTATCGCACCTGTGACAGACGAACATCTCATGCCGGAACAAGCAGGTTTCCGTCCAGGCAAATCAACAACAAGCCAAGTACTCAACCTAACTCAACACATCGAGGAAGGTTTCGAGAAGGGTTTGGTAACCGGAGTCGTGTCCGTCGATCTATCAGCAGCTTATGACACTATTACTCCATAAGATACTACATAAGATTTTGGAACTCACCAAGGACATCCGCTTGACTGGGCTCATCATAGGATTGAATGCAAACAGGGTGTTCTTTGTTCAGCTAGAAGGGAAGAAGAGCCGATGGCTAGGCTTAAGAATGGAATACCCCAAGGCAGAATGCTCGCACCTCTCTTCTTCAACTTCTATACCAACGACTAACCTAGGACTGTAGGAACCTGTTGTTTTATCTATCCAGACGATCTTGGAATTAGCGTACAAGATGCAGACTTCACAGTTGTCAAAGTGAGACTTTCCAAAGCTTTGGATGAACTCACTCCTTATTATGAGGAAAACCACCTACGTGCAAATCCATCCAAGACACAGGTGTGTGCTTTCCATCTACGCAACCGTGAAGCCAAACGTACGCTTAAAGTAACCTGGTCTGGAACATCATTGGAGCACTGTCGTAATCCTGCCTACAAAGAAGTTATCTTGGACCGCACCCTCTCTCTCACTCTTACAAGAACCACATTAAGAAAACGAAGAGTAAAGTATGTTCACGCAATATCATCTTGAACAGACTCACTGGTGGGTGCTCGCTCACATAACCTAAGATCAACGGCACTTGTCCTGTGCTACTCATGTGCATTGTATGTCTGCCCAGTATGGGAAAGATTAACTCATGCTAAGAAGCTTGATCCAGCGTCAAATGCCTCTTACCAGCTATCACAGAATGTCTTCGCCCAACTCCAACGGAGAACTTAAACATTTTAGCAGGAATTGCTTCCAGATATCCGTCATAGTGTAGCGAGAATGCATGACGTAGCTGCCAAGTATCTAATGTGAAACACCCTATGTCCGAACAGAGACCTGCTGCTACCACCTTGGATCCAGATAGGGTTTCTTAAGCAAAGTCCAACCCCTTGAAACAGTCTCAAAGGAGTTTATGAGAGTCGCCTTGTGGAAAGAAAGACTATCAACCAAGAGAGAAAATCTTGCACCTGGAGCTGACTCCTCATGGGCCGAATGGCGATGTCTCAACAGATTGAGGACCAGAATCAACCGATCCAAGGTTTCATTTACATAAGTGGGGCTACCTAGAAGCAGATCAGGACACTACCTGTGGTTGTAGAACAGCACCGCAGACAATGGAACATCTCTTGGTCTGTACACTGTTGGAGCTACAATATACAAACAAGGACTTTGCGGAATTTAGTGAAGCAGCCAGACATTGTACCGATCTCTGGTTGGATCATATTTGAGAACCATTGTGTTTGGATACGATAAGAAGAAGAACGGAATTTACGTCATAGCATTGTACTCTCTGGATATGGCAAACTATACCTTTTTTCCAAGATAAATATAATATAGGATATTCTTATTAAAAATGAAGGATTATAAAAGTTTGAACCCTGTACAACCATTGTTATCCTTTTACTTATTTTAACCTATACCTAGTTAATTCGGCATCCTTCAAATCACTCTTGAAACAAAAACTGTCTCTTGTTGTGTCCATCATAACTAAAATTGTTAAAGTTTCTATATCCACTGGTACTTTTTCAACTACACTTATCTTTCCCGGGACCTATGGCAGCTATGATATAATACGCGTGGTAAAATTGATAGGTGGTTTATGCATATTTACACTGGTGTGGCTCACAGTCCGCCTACAACGGTGAAGAATAGGGTATACTCGATTCCGTTGACTCTTCCCGCAAACGTCTATGAAGCCCGGACTATGGCTCCTGCCGGACCATTTCCCTTTTACTTTCTAAAAAAATATATATTTATTAACCTTCTTCTTGGAAGTCCTGGTCCTTCAACATGACAAATTATGTGTATATCTGGATCTCCTCTATCGATGTATATGAACGATCTGGATCTCCTCTTCGATGTATGAACGGTAAAACTACAGGTCATAAAACCGAATCTATGACAAAGACTAAATCCCCACCAAACCTCCAACCCTCCTGCTGCTTTTCAATCTTTGACAAAGACTAAATCCCCACCGGACCTCCGACCCTTCTGTTGCTTTTCTGCCTTTATTCCTTCCGTTTCTCTTGGGACTTGGGCTAGAAACGGGGTGGGGGTTAGGGCTAAGGCAGTCTCATGGGCAGAAGTGAGGAGCTGTCAAATCAGCAGACCTGAGCCCATTCCACAGCATGTCCATGTACTAGATTACATCACCGTTTACACTTTTGGGTATTGAACCATTATTTCAAATAAGTAACAAAGGATTGCAATTGCGAACCAATGATTTGTACCCAACCGTAAAACAGAACTGGCCTTGGGCAAGTATTGATTTTGTGAATCTTTGGCTCTTTCAATACTTTCACATACGTGAGAGCTAGTTCTGAGAGCAATAAAATATATTATAGTAAAATGACTCGGTAGAGATTAAATACTCTTCTAGCCTCCTGCCATCTTTTCTCTGTAATAAAAAAAAACACTTTAGTTGTACCCATGCGGTTATTTGGAAGTACTATACGTATTTATAAGTTTTCAATTTAAGCACGAAATTGAATGGCGAAGCACTATTTTGAACAATAAAAGTATTTAATTGAATGAGAACTCCTATAAACCTCTACCATGTATACGTACCTGTCAGATAGTATCCCAAGCACGATGCTTCCGAACAGTGTACCCACGAAGAAAATGGACTGAGCGTAGTTTGGTAGTTTCTTATCATCACAGACAAGGTTAAACTAATGACAAATAATAAAATATCAAATAATTGATTAGTCAAACGACCAGCAAACTTAATTATTATGCACCAGAAGCTTCCGCGTATCTCCCAACACTGCACAATACGCAAAATTCTATTACCTCTGCTGCCCATTATTGAAAATGCAGCATTCTGATTGGTCAGTTTACTGCCCATTATTTTGCAATAATGGGTCGCCAATGCATTTTCTTATTAAATGAAGCTGTTTTAGGTAATAGAATAGAAATAAAGGGTTTGTAGTGTCATGTATGGGCTCATAATGTATCCTCGGCCAGAAAAAAATTCAAATAATGGGCTCGGCTGAGCCTCGCCCATTATTTAGTTTTTCTGACCTCGGACACATTATTCGCCCATAAATGACACTGGAAACCCTTTATTTCTTAAATATTGGCCACTCGGTGTTATATTAAAACGCGAGAAAATGGCGTGGTCTAGTGGTTAGCAAGCTTACCTCTGGAGCAAAGGTCCTCGGTTCTAATCTCAGTGGGACCACTTGCTGTATTAAAACCTGAATACCACTTTCTCCACGGTTCATTTGATATATGGGCAAAGGAACCATGAAAGCCTGCAATTTCCCATTCAGTGTGTTTCGTAGTGTATTTAAATGTTGCAACATGGCGCTGTTTAAAGCGGTACTGGCACATTTTTAGAAAATATGAAATTTCTTCAATTTGCTCGCAAATGATAGTCTAGGCCACTGGAAGAATAGAGATATATTTACACATAAAAATATCATACCCAAAAAACAGATATGGACATTAATGAGGCTAATCAACAAATGTGTCTATTACATGAATATCATAGACTCGTACTCATTGATTTTAAAATCACAAAGGTCACAGACCGGTCAAACAAGATGCATGCTGTGGGAATCAACTCTGGCGTGTGTTTTCTTGTGTTAAACGCCATTTCCGTATCGTCTGCTGAATTAATGTCCCGGAGTCATTAATTATACAATCGCATCCCATATATCTTTTTAGTGTTTAACCTTTTTATCTCAAAAGTACTCCCCATGTGCTAAGCTAACCCGTATACTTCCTGTTATAGCCACAATTTTTTTCTCACAACTCCTCAAACTCCCATATATTACCGTCAACCTGCAGTTTATGACCCTCCTCTGGCTTCTTTCTTCCAGTTTTCTTTCTTT